>MCJB01010399.1:34193-48356 GCA_002018475.1 Nicotiana obtusifolia | reverse complement strand
GGGGGGGGGGGGGGGGGTTATTTTGGGGCAAGGCGGTAGGAAGGATTGGATTTAATTAAATTGAATAGTCATTTCTGAGTCACCTTTACTTTTTTGCCTCTTCAATGTTGCATCAGCTGTCTGTACATATCATTGTGTGAGTTGAGCCCATGAATTCACACGTCATATCGACTGCCCTGGAAAATTATCACCACTATCACAATGGCATTCATGGAATCTTCATCATACCTCACTTAAGATACCTCTCTTAGTATTTGACAGTATCAAGGTCAATTTTGGGATTATGCTGATCCGTTGGTCCCTAACATAATTCTCTAGCCAGTTGAAGGAAAACCGGTTGATGTATGGTGCATATTCTTCAGGCAGAGCTCTCTTGTTTCATGCTTGCTTTAAGCTGCAGTATCACACCACAAACTTGAAAAGAGTATTACAGCTGACGATCTTATGGATGTCGGCAGACAAGCTATAATTATCTTGAGCATACAATTGCTGCTTCTTCTGGTCTTCCTTGCTAATAGTGCGGAAGATTCCATCAATAAAAAGTTTGGAGAATAGTAACTTTCTTGTATGATCTTGATCTTTTCTCATCTACGGTTCTCTGGTTCAATCTCGTTGGCTACTTCTGGAATAAGGAAAAATGACCAGAGCGTTTCTTTTCTTCGCGAGTTTGTTGCCATCCTGTGCACTTGGCTCTTGAAAATCCCATTACTCACGATCTGCATGCAACAAAGACTTACTAGGATTTCAAGATTTAGGCTGCAGTGAAGGCCATTTTGGTGTATGTTTAGTATACCTCAACTTCTTTGTCTTGCAACAGGGAGTTCTCCTCCAAGTTCAGTTGCCGTGGCCTTGAGGATAATCTCATACAAAGACTTCTACTTTTTGATGTGTTTTCCTAACATTTTCCTGCCAGGTAATGTGTTAGACGGGGATTTGTTTTAAGAGTAGGCTTGTAGCTTTAGTTTCTGGGAAAAAGTACGTATACCTAAAACATTTAGATTTTGTGGCCAGAAGGTCTACTTTCTTTGATTTTCAGGGATTACATTAAGATACAATCTGATCGGTCCGATCAAGCATTTGTTTTTCTGGGAGAATTGAATCATTTCCATATATTTCAAAGTCATTGCCCGGCATACTTATTTTTTTCAGTTGGAGGAGGAAAGAATTGATTGCTAATTTGATGCACTTTGTCAAGATATGAGTCTGCGATTCCGCGAATTATTCTCTGAACTCTCAAGCAATCCTCCCATATGTTACTCTTTGCCGACAAATACGCAGAGAGGACGGCAGATAGCTCCTATCTTACCAACAGAGTAAATGAGTACCATTTATTTTATTTCAGTTTTATCTTTTCGTTTTTCTTTTTAAAATCCTTCCCTTTACTAATGTTTAATGTGTTTCCCTAGTTTTTACCCTATTGTATTTACAACTTTTTCCTTCATTGCGTCTTTGTTATTACACGTTGTTTGTTATTTCTTGCTGTTATTATTGTTTGTTGCTTCGTTTTAACTGTTCCTTGAGCGGTCTATTAGAAACCACCTCTCTACCTTCACTAGGTAGGAGTAAGGTTTGCGTACACATTACCCTTCCCAGACCCCACTTATGGGATTACACTAGATTTTTGTTGTTGTTGTTGTTGTTTACAACTTTTTCTTTTTTACTTGTGTCCCTCCACCCAAAACGGAAAAAAACTTCCAGTTTGCATATATTGCATTTTGTGAATTTTCTCATTCACTTATTTGCTTGGATAACTTTTGAGAAAAAGTCCAATTTCAAGTTCAGAAAACGGGATAAAGGTTGTTTTTGGGGGTTGGGGGGGTTCAATGCCATACATGACCAGGGTAGTTTATGAGAAATCGGAGCTGAGAACAGCCATAAGACTTGAGACCTTATTGAAGCTTATTGAGCTCTTCTTTTCTAGCATGATTTGTGTTGTCAGTAGACTAAGATCAACTTGTGATGTGAATAGGCTTTGTGATGTGAATAGGCTATAACTGTTGAACATCAAACAGCTATATATCCCTACAACTGTCCACGAGTTCCTGAATTGGCTTGAATAGTGTTCCTATCCTGAATTGGTTGTTTTCTTGTTTTTGACTTTTTGTGTATTTTCCACGAAAAAACCACAGGACTGAACTGAAGTGGCTTGATTTTAAAATCTTTTTGTCAAGGCTTGATTTTTATAATTAGCTGGTTGTTTGTAAATCTTATTTCTCTTTAGTTCTTACCTTAATGTAGATTCTTGTCAAACATTGACAAGATGGCAATAACGGTACATATAACAACAAACGTTTAACATTGTGAAGATAAACATCTGGTCTTCACTAGTATTGCTCAGATTATTCTCATACAACAAAAGTATTGTTCACATTATTGCATAGGATTCATGAGTTACAGCATACAACTAGCGCTGTGTAAAGCGCGAAAAGATGAGAGTGAAGCACTATATACTTTAGATTTTCACAGCATCGATTGGTCTCTTTCCTTGCTGGTAGTATTGGAAGTAAGTTGCAAGATAATCCTTCGCTGTCTTGTATAATCTTGGCCTTTTATCATCAATGAGCTCCTCAACAGGCTCGATGTCAATCCCGGATTCTGGGCTACAGAACATAGCCACAGTGATCCTTTCTTTCTCTGAGTTTGTCACAGCTCTGTGCACGGGGCTCTTAAGAAGTCCGTTACTCATTATCTGCAGGTAGTAGATATTGTTATCAAGATTAGAGAATTGGAGTTGAATTCACTTGTACTTAAAAATAGGATCATTTTAGTACCTCTACTTGATCACCAACAATGACAAGAAGAGCATAAGGCATGATGCGAACTCGGTACCATTTATTGTCTTTCAGTACTTGAAGGCCTTCAACTACTTTATCTTGTAAGAGAATGGTAATGGCCGATCCATCTGCATGGGGTTTGAGGCCACGAACAAGTTTTGGTCTCAGACATGGAGGGTAAAAGTTAAATCTTGCATATATTACTGGCCTGTCTCCATATTGTTTCAGAAATCGATCATCCGGTAAGTTCAAACACCTTGCCATGGACTTGAGGAGCTCTTCCGCTATCAATTTTAGTCTGCTGCTATATTCTTCTAAAATTTCCCTGTAAATAGAGGGTTTAGCTTACACACATTGACAGTTCAAAAATTTTACACTATCAATATATTTTAACCAGTTGTAACAGGTTACATGTTCCATTTTTTAGGTTACTAGTTCCACTTATTGTGGACAGTTTACCTATAGTTATCTTTAGGTGACTTGATTATGTATAAATCTTCTTAAACTATCAGCGTATAGAAATTAAACTCGTGAAGAAAAAGTGGCAAGTGCCCAATATTATGCACTGGAGGTTAAACATTAGGTTGCTGTTATTTCCAAAGGTAGAGACAGAAATACCTAAATGACTTGGGATTTTCAGGCCAATACTTGAGCTTTCGCTCATCTTCTGGATGGACTTTGAGATATATTCGGTCAGTCCAATCGAGAGTTTGATTTTCATATAGAACCATGTCATTTCCATATCCATCAATATCATCTGCTGGTCTTGCATATTTTTGCTTCTCTTCCATTGATAGTTCAAAGAATTGTCTTGAAACTTTGTGCACTTCATCTATGAGTGATTCTTCAATTCCATGGTTTATTGCCTGAAACTTTATATTTCTCTTAGAATGTGCTAAAAGTACTCAACAGAGCTCGAAAGATGCAGTTTAAGGGCAGCCAGGTGCACTAAGCTTCCGCTATGCGCGAGGTCTGGACTACAGGGGTCTATTGTACGTAGCCTTACCCTGCCTTTCTGCAAGAGGCCGTTTCCACGGCTTGAACCCGTGACCTCTTAGTCACATGGCAGCAACTTTACCGGTTACGCCACGGGTCCCCTTCTAAAGATGCAGTTTAACAATATACAAATCTTGGATGCAAAAGGTATCATTATGGTGATTAAGACTTTAGTTAGATATTCAAACCTGAAAACAACCCCATGAGCATAGGGCTGATTGAAGTCTTCCAAGTTCCTCTCTCCCACAAGCTGATGAAGATGTCAAAACCTTCATATCAACTACAGGTATGTCCATTATCGGAACTTCATCATCTATGGCTCCATATTGAAAATCCTTGCTTACATACTTATCTGGTATTTCATCACTGTCTTTCACTATCTCTTGAACTAGTTTGCAGCCTATATCTGCTGTAATTGGAGATAGTCCAGCCATATTCTGTGAAATATTAGTAAGAAGAGTTTCTAGACATATATAGGGATAGCATATAGCAGTGAGGTTGATCATTATCTAAATGCTGCGTCCTCTTGTTTTATATTTATAAGCTCATCTCAGGGTTCACATTGAGGTGTACGTGTGGTTGCTTTCTTATTGCTAAAGATTACAACTCATTATATGTATTGCCACATCAAAGAAGAAGTTAACATTCTAGGCTGCAAAATATGGCAGTATGTGCATCACCTGTTAAACTTATCCCGTGGATATATATCTTGCGTGGCGTATCAATTTTTTGCACAAGTGCTACAGCAAAGAAGACGCCTGCTTATGGATAAGTGATGTACAATTTGAAGAAACATACAACATTTGATTGACCATTTGACTTGGACGGAGCGGAACGGATTCTGAGAATTCATAGTCAATCAATCTCAACTTATTGGAATTCAAGTGCAGTTGATTGATTGGTAGAGGAGTTGTCCCAGTCTGAAGTTCTCTAAGTTCAAGTTAATAATGCATTAATCTAGGTGACAAGACAATTCCTTAGGAAAACTTATTTCCCATGTTTGCTTTAAGAAACACATATTCAACTGCTTTCACAATATATCAATTCTATATTAAGCTATTCTATAACTTTAGGATTTAGTTTTCAGACACTTTCTCGATATTATGAGATTGAATCCAAAGAGGCACTACAATCGTTACAAGATGTTGGTCTCTTGCCTGCTGGTAGTACTTGCAGTAAGATTCGTTATTATCTTTCACTTCGTCTATAGTCTTGGCCTTTTAATCAACAGGTTCAATCTCCTTATGCATCGACCCTATATATGTTACGTGGATTCCGGTTCGGCTCAACAAACTTGGTGGCCTAAAGCCAAAAATATTAAGAGGCCCTTTAACTAATTTCATAAAACATATAAACTAATGAGACCAATAAAAAAAAAAAATATGACTTTGGTCTAGTGATAAGAGCGCAATGCGTCATTACATCATGTGCTGGTTAAGTGCTCATCACAGTGTTAAATTTTTTGAAAATAAAAGCATCGTATTTAAGTGAAAAGGGATAGATGAATGGGTACATTATGTATCAAGGTTCGAACTTTGTGCGACTTGCCCTTGAAGATTTCTTAGTTTAAAAATATGAGAGCAAAATAACTTACTTTACGATGTATATATTAATTAAATTTGACAAAAATAAATAGCTAATTAAGAGAAATTCAGTTGAATTTGAAAATTAAAATCGTCATGAACATATAAAAGAAAAGTATAAACAGAGGAAGAAAACTAGAATTGATAAGAAGCTGAATACACTAGGAGTATTTAATTTAATGAGAGAGAATTTATCGTTATTTACTCACTCACCTATCAACCTCAACGAAATAAAAAATATTAAAATTTGAAATATTTATTGATAATAATTACATAAAATTATATACTGTATGAATATAGTAATTATTTTTGGGGCCCTTAATAATTGAGGGCTTAAGACAACACCTTCACTTGCCTTACCTTAGAGCCGGCCTGCGTGGATCCTTCATTTTGTGTAGATGCACTCATGTCTAATGAGTGTGTCACGCGCAACGGTGGATCTAGCATAGCATTGGTTGTCTGATTTTAGTACTTTTGACGGGAATATAAATTTGTATTTAAAAATTTATTAAAAAAAAAAGAACAGTTCACTATATTAAGTTGTCGTTATGCACGGAATCCGAAAAAGGACCGGATCACAGAATCTGTCATACGCAAATTTATCCTCCATTTCTGGTGCAAGAGGCTGTTATCAGAGACTGTTTGAAAATAAAAATTTACTAATATTGAAAGAAATAGTTGATGAAATTATAACTTTTAAAAATTATAATGGATTCAATGCAAAAACCTTAAAAGATTGAACCATATAATTAAAATCTTGGATCCTTATTTATTTTTTCTTGATGTATTAAATTCTTTTAGAAGTTGAAACCAGTGATAAATCTTTTAGAAGTTGAAGACCTTCTACTTCCTTTTTTTAAGAGTATATAATAAGCAAAAGCAGGAAGGGTGTTCCGGTGAGTAAAAGAAGAAACTTTTATACTCTTCCAATTTTAAGACGATGGGTTTAGCTTTTGATCTTCCTTTCTTATTGAGAGAACATGTTAGATATTTCATGTCTCGCTCCATCGTTCCGTCTGATTCTCCTATTTGCCGATTTTGAACAAAGATTCACTGCTACTTTTGAAGATCCAATCTATTTTACTATCACAGAGTGATGAATACATTGCTATAATTCCTATTATTATTTCACTTTTTATCAAATTTATACAATCATGTTTCCTTCTTCTTTTTTTTGCTTGTTCTCCTACTTCTTTCCTTACATTGAACTTCTTCTTACTTTTTATGTTCTTTCTTTGGTCTTGGATGCTTCTCTGCCTCCCTACACTTCTGCATGCAGGTAATTTCTTTTACATTGTATTTCATCAAAGAATTAGAGATTTTAGCCTAAACCTTCAATTAAGCTTTTGTTTCAGAGATGGTTTAAGCAATTGAAAGGTTTCCAGATACACATTGCATTTTTTTCCGAGTTCAAGGAAAGAAACAGAAAAGGCCTCTAATAGAGAAGCTATTTAATAGTGGTTTGTAGGTGACTCATATTAACTTCTCACTTCCTAATTCATTTTACTTATAGATGGTCATGGTTTCACTATATTTTACCGATGCGTGCCCAATATAAGCCTTAATGAATCCCCAATCAATTTTATGGCAACACTTTGCAGTGGAGGTCACAATAGTTTTCTCGAAAATGGTTGTCTCCTGGTTCTTTTGCATTTTCCTCTGTTTTTTTCCAAACACATACATTTAATTTTCTTCTCTCGCTATGTTCCCTTCTACTCAGATTTATTTTCTATCTTCTGGTTTCTCTACTGAGTCCCCATCTTATTATCTTTTTAATTTTATTTTTATCTGATTTTTTTTTTGGGTATTTATCTTGCGACTTTTCAGGTACTTAAATGCTGAGAAGCATGAAAATAAATAAACAGATACTAAGAAGATGATTTTCTCTCTATTCCTTTTGTCATGCAAGCTTTGATGGCTTTCACTATTTCTGTATTTGTTGTCGACTTCTTTTATAATTAAAACTAATGCAGGAACAACAACAACAATACATAGTGTATTCCCACAAGTGGGGTCTGAAGAGGGTAGTATGTACGCATGAAATGTAGTTGAAATATATGCACTTTCTTGACAAAATTTTAGTTTAGTGTTTGGACTAAGGATTGCAATGTGTTTGTTAGCTAGCTGATTTTTTGGAGAATGGTATCAAGGGTGGCGTCAATTCCAGAAAAAGATGTGCCCATAGATATCCTATAAGAAACTGTGGCTACTACATTATGAGATGGCTCTAACAGTAGTTGCTGATACACCTGAAATAGTATTCAGAATTGGATTGGAAAATAATTTTTTAAGCCCAAAACACGACTTAATTTATCAGAAAAAAAGTTGTCCTCGGAAAATTTAGTTACGAGCTTAGGAAGAAGGATAAGAGCATCATTTCTAATACGAGTTGCAAGATAGACTCTTTTTCAAAATACTGATATTAAAGAGCTTCTATAATTTTTAAAAATTATGCTATAATGCATATGGCACTTGGCTGTTTTTTCCTAAACTTGCGGCTCCATTCATCAAAGTTAGGTGCGAACTAATTTTCTCCCTAAACCTGTCTATGATATTCTCTACTGTTTTGGATGCTTTTTTTGTGTAAGATTCCTAATGTTCTTTGTGGATCTTCTGTCCTGGTCATTGTGCCTTATTTTTCCTATTTTTAATATTTTTAATAGGGTGTTTGTACATTTTTTGGTGCTTTGTCGCATGTTTCTTATGACGTTGATAATCTTCACAGTTTTCTTTTAACATGTCATCTGGTCCACCGATTTAGATTTGATGAAGCAGCAGGAAATCCTTCCTTCTAGCTGGCATAATAGGTCTAGGAGAAGTGAAGATGAGCCTACATTAATCGAGAAACTAGAGAGTTTATTTTTATGCAATAACTCAAAGACAAGAAAGTACACTTTGGATGTACTAGACAATAGTTGCTTCTATCCAATTCTTCTTCTGATCGGAAAAAAGTACTTGCACAATGTCTGGGTTTTAAAATGTGACGTGCAGTTCATATGGAGCCAAATCCTTTTGAATTCCTAGGGATTTAGCTATACCTGCACTCAAGCTTAATAGACCTCAAGTGGTTGACTATTATAAGGTATTTAAATTTATTTGCTTAAGCATTAATTTATCCACTCTTTTGTACCAATGATTACTATTTTTTCTGTCTCACTATTATCTTATAACAGCTACTATGTTACACTTTTGAAGAAAAAGAGCCAAGAAACAAATTAGAAGGAAGTTTCTAAGCTAGATATGATCGGGGCTTTGCACATTTTGTAATTTTTAACGCATTGACTTAGTATCGTTACACCATTTATAAAATATCATTACTAAAGAAAAACTTTCTAAGCTCACTTCTGTATTTTAAAGCTTCTGAGATTCATAAAGAGGATATTTGGTTCTTCTCAGTATTAGCGATAGGTTTATTTAATCTGCAGTGTGGTAGTAGACAGAAGAAAGAAAAAATCATAAGCATATAATGTTATGGTAATTACTATAATTGATCCTATTATTTCACTCCTGAAAATGCTTCATAAAATTTAGTCTTGCTTTATATCTTCTACCAAGAGAATACTGGTAAACTTTTAAACTTTTCATGTTTATATGGCATCTATTGCCCAGGGACATAAGCCGAAATATGAACAACCTGTTTATTGAGAGAATATCTTATCATCACATCCTTATGACAAAATATTATTATCATATTTGTACATCGAATAAAATCTTTCTCACTATTTCAATGAAGCATGGTCATACTGATAATGGATAGCACTATTTACTATTTAGCCTATATTTCTGTTGAACGCAGACTGACATTTTTTATTGCTCTTCTGTAAACTGAGTTACTATACATAAGTTTTTGTTTTTCTACTGGGAACATTAAGCTTAATAATCATGAAGTTCTCTACTTCTGGTCATGGTTGTATACAATAATGAATTATACTTAGTGATTCTAACTTTCTTTTAATTTTGATCACACACACTCTTATACTTTGATCATATGATTAAGAAATGAAATTTTCCTTCCAAATGCGCTTCTAATTATGTATTATGCTAAAGTTCTTTAATCTAGATGATAAACTTAAATGGCTTTTACCCTTATCTTAGGTTAATACTCCTACTTTTTCTGATAAAACCATCGAAATTAGGTATCACTGTTTTGATTTCTCCTGAAGTAGTAAATTATTTTGGACATTCTCCCATGCCTTGTTTCCTGTCTTAAGGAAATCAAATAGAGAGTTATCATTTTGTGCCATTGCAACAACAATGTATTTGTCTTATTCTTTGTTATTTTTTGAATTTTTTATCCTATTAAATTAACTGCATGCTCGAATAAACAGAATTTCCCTACTCAGTGTAGCTGTTGGTTTTCCAGTTAGTCTCTTATTCCAAATCACACAATCGTTTTAGAACTATGACGTGTGGAGAATGAAACGCAAATTTATAGTTTGGAATAAACATTAGTAGCAACAACTTGAGTTGGGGAAAGGGTGGTGGGGATTGATATCTATGCATTTCAGAAATCACTCATCATTTTCTTGCTTGCCAAAAGTGGTTTTCACGTTTGTGTCTTGGTTTGTTTTATTTGAAGAACAACAGATCATGTTATGAGACGTGGAGCACAGGAGTTCTTGGACCAGTTGTTCTTCATGGGCTAGACAAGGGACCAAGGGTCTTATCTTGGCAGAAATGGTCCTATCAGGTGCTTGTGCTAATTTCTTATTCATGCTTTGGCATCTTAGTGGTCCTTACCACAACTTTCAATGCTTTTGCGCAGGTGGGGTTGAGAGCTGAGGCAATGAACTTGGGTTCTCCAGATGCCATTTCTGCTGCTGATTGGGTGGGGGGCTCTTTGATAGCAAGGCAGTGACAACCTCTTACGTGGTACAAGTTATATATGTTTGCTTCAATCTATATGGGAGACAGGGCAGAAGAATTTCCAAATTGAATTGCTTAACAGATGATCAATAACAAGGCAAAATATAATAGGAACAACCCTTAAAAATTTATACTCAAACTGATTGAAATCACTTGTATACTATTTGCTGTAACTTTTGAAACATCAGAATTATTTACACTTCTCAATATTAAGATTGATCTTGACCATAAATATTGAGATTGTTCATGAGACTTTCAGGTATACTTCAATGCACCAAGAGCTAGTGATCCAAATCGCACTGGACATGAGTAGTATGGGAATGGGTAAAGTATGGATTAACGGGCAGAGCACCGGAAGATGCTGGACTGCTTATGCCATTGGTAACTGCAGTCCATGCACTTATATAGGGGACAATACCGACAAGGAAAGTGCCAATCCGTTTGTGGCCAGCCAACACAAAGATGGTATGCAGATCACAGTAAGTATTTTTGCTCCTTAGATATTAAATGAGAAGATTAAAATGTTTGCTAGCTCTTTTAACCTATTGGTTTCTTTAGGTAGCACGTTCTTCGATTTAAGTTGAAGCCAACTGGAAATTTGCTGGTAGTTTTTGAGAAGATAGGTGGAGATGCATCAAAGATCTCTCTTGTCAAAAGGTCAATTACATATGTATATAGATGATATTATTTAGGTAGTATTATTTAAGAGAGTTTTTTCTATGTACTGTTGAGAAAGCATGTACTGTTTGAAGTTACTTTCGTGTAGCTCAACATTCGTTTCTTTGTTCTGATTGATTGTATTATTTTATAGGTTACAAGACTTCTTAATGAAGGCATTAGTGCAAATGTGATTGAAGCGAGTGAATTGGTTCTGAGAGAAGCACTGATATTGATGCACAAGCTAGGGGTGCTAGGCACAAATACGTGTATTAAACTTTATACTTCAATGCATGTTAATTGCATGCAAATTTAATATGTTTTATGAATTATTGTAGAACTTTATCCTTCAATGTGTGCAAATGGTATGGAACTTTTATATGTTGTATGAAAGTATGTTCTCGGTGTTAGAATTTTAATAATCTTGTAGATAAGCAAATAACATAGACAACCATATGGGGCATATCTAGTACGGGCACCACCTATCTAGTCTTACAAATAA
This sequence comes from Nicotiana obtusifolia, assembly GCA_002018475.1. Lineage (NCBI taxonomy): Eukaryota > Viridiplantae > Streptophyta > Magnoliopsida > Solanales > Solanaceae > Nicotiana > Nicotiana obtusifolia. Next base: position 36,978 of record MCJB01010399.1, on the reverse strand, counting down.
AATGATGGTAATCATGTTTTATTCATCTGCATTTATTAAATACCAAGGACCTCTACGTTTTAACAAAATTGTATATCAAGATGATAAAATTACATTAAATAAATTTTACTAATTAGACAAAAGGTCGAAATGAAATATACTTCGTATTAATACATGAGGCAAGACCCTACTCAAACTTGATATCTAAAACATATAAAAGTGATTTAGCTCCTATGGAAGAAGATGACGAAGATATCATAATGAGAAATTGTAGAAGCGTTTCTTAATGAAAAATCTCAAACAAATTCAGAGACAACCATAGGCTCTAAAATTGTAGAACTATATTAACGAGCAGCATAAAAGATTAATATTTTTTATCTCCAAATTCAAATTCACAAAGGACTTGTCGGGATGTTAACTTCAAGTTAAATATAATGCATTCTTAAACACACAGAAAAACAGAAAAAGTATTTGCGGAATTAAATAGAATCAGATCATTCCATCCCATTATTTAATATAGATATAAATATTCGTCGTTACCTGGTCTTCATTCATTTTACCTTCTCTTTGCCTTTAAGTTGATATGATCTTTTTCTATGCATCAATTTTAGTCACACTTTATTTTGCGTTTCTATATTTTCGATTATCTATAATGCAAAAATTTATCGAGCTAAATGCAATTAAGTTACCCATATTATAAAGCCAAACAAAGTATTCCTACTATATTATTTCCAAATGAAAAGAATTGCACACTAAAGTATCCAAATGAAATTAACTACTATATTATTTCCAAAACGTAAACCATAAAAATTTTCCTAAGAAATCCACTTTGAGGACACATTCCTTCAAGCTAAATGGTTACGCTTGACATCTTTTTGCAATCATCATTGGGCATATTTAACAACTGTGTGCTCTCTCTTGCTTCGCTTTTACTTATGCTCTTCCATAGTTTTTCTCTCCCTTGCTTCAACTCTCTCTATCCTCTCCTCTCTCTTTAATTTGATCCATACAAACAAACACTTGATTCTCAATTTGGGTATGGTACATGGGATGCTCTGAAGAGATTTTTGCTATGTTTTAATGTGCATACCAACACCCTGGATATGTATCTATAGAATCCAAGAACATGAAGAGGCTTAAAACTGTAGTCTTATCATTTAAATTGAAGTTTAGATTCACTTAACATATTTTTAATCCACGTTTTTACCTTAAAGAATCTAATAACGATAGGTAGTAAAGAGGCTCAATTCCACTATCGTTATGATTCTTAATAGTACCATATCTATTATGAAGTGTTTTTATGATTGTGTACATTAGTATTATAGGAATAGTGTTCAGATGAGGGATAAAAAGTCATTCAATATTTTATGGATATTTTGGTAATTCAAGTTTACAGTTAAAGGTCTTCCCACTTTTAGTATAATATTGTTTACCCGTAAAATGATACAGTTGAATTTATACGTGGTTTCTAGACAAGTGAATTAATTTGATCCTGAAATAATAGATGAATGGTATTAAAATACAATACTTAGCCTTGATATAGAGACAAAATAGCATAAAAAACATTTTCGGGAGCAGGGTTTCCGGGCACAACAACAATGATATCAAAAACAAGAATATAAAATTATATTAAGCTTTGAATAGAGTGTACCATATATTTGTAGAAAATTCATGCCTTTTACAATGATAATAGAGCTCACTATTTATAGCAACACCTAGGGAACAAGGTCCTAGGATCAAGCCCCTCTTTAATGTTAATTATGAGGGCCATTGAAGAATGTGTAACTGATAACAACACGATAGGGGATTCAAAAATTACTAAAGAAAAAAATAAGAAAATCAAGAAACATGCGAAAGCTAAAAGAAAATAGGGAAACGAAAAATTAGTTAACGAAGAACAATCGCCTTTGATAGAGAATTAAAAACAAGAGATAGATTGTGAAACCCGACCCTTTAGAATAACAAAAACAACAATAAGCCTGAATTTATCACCTTTCTTGAATACCTAGAAGTGATCTAAGATTTCGGAAGAGTTTAATCTTACCACCTTAAGTTGAATCTTGAAGGTTGAAGAATAAATCCAAGAGTAGCCACACACAAGAGTGCCAGAAAAATCTCAAAATTGTTATTGGTAATAGTCTAAGTCTAAAAGCAAAGAAGATACCCCTTTATATAGAGAGGGGTCACAAAATTCTACCTAAAGAATAAGGAAATAAAGTTCTAAACTACTTTGGACAACAAGTCCTACTACCATAGGAAAAGGTAATACTCTAGGAAATAAAAATCAAGTCAATATTGGAAAGTAATACCAATAATCTTAGGAAAAGAAATATAAAACCTTAATTACCTAGGAAAGCATCAAATATGTCCGAACAAACTATGAAACAAAATAAGGAACTTTGACTCCTTCTCCTATGTCTTGGCCGCCTTAAGTTGAGTCTTGAAGGTTGAAGAAAAAATCCAAGAGTAGTCACACACAAGAGTGCCAGAAAAATCTCATAATTTTTATTGATAATAGTCTAAATCTAAAAGCAAAGAAGATACCCCTTTATATAGAGAGGGGTCACAAAATTCTACCTAAAAAAATAAGGAAATAAAGTCCTAAACTACTTTGGACAACAAGTCCAACTACCATAGGAAAAGGTAAAACTCTAGGAAATAAAAACCAAGTCAATATTGGAAAGTAATTCCAATAATCTTACGAAAAGAAAAACAAAACCTTAACTACCTAGGAAAATATTAAATATGTCCTAACAAACTATGAAACAAAATAAGGAACTTTGACTCCTTCTCTTATGTCTTGGCC
>MCJB01010399.1:0-27892 GCA_002018475.1 Nicotiana obtusifolia | reverse complement strand
CCCCCCGCGCTGACTTGGGCGCCAAGTTAGTTCATTTGTGGGTTGATTTAGGCACCTAATTTAGGCCCTCCTTAGCTGGTGCTTGGAACCCAATCGACCTCCTCTTGGACTTGGACTTGGATCGTGAAATGAGTGTAGCACTTAGCTAAATCCTCTCCATAATTCTTAAGCTCTTCTTCCACCATTAGCGTCTTCTTGATGTCCCATTGAAGCCCAACAACCTTGTCTTGCTTCTCCTTAGCTTGAGACCTTGTGAATGGCTTTCTTGGTACTTCTAAAGCTTTATCCTTGTCCGTGGAGCTATCAGTAATGGCGGGCAATGAATATCATATTTCTTGTAACGAGAAGTACACTGTATAATATTCTTCATTAAATGCTACCGAGTGGCAGGCATTTATTTCATCTTTATGAGTATCATTCTTTCCAGTAACAGACGGGATCATTACCTTTGATTTCAGCTATCTTCTGTCTTCGGCTTCACGTGGCACTTCCTCATGCGATCATTTAATATAACATATTTTACCATATACAAATAGTCTTCCTGCTTCCGGCGGCATACCTTTGTGTCACCAGGAAGTTGGTAGAAGTATTCTTTTTGGCGGAAAATTTACTGACCCCCTTTGAAAAGTTTCTAACGGTTGATTAGACGCACGTCTCTCCGCATTTAATGCCCCGAACCGCGTCACCTCATGATTTAGCATAACTTTTGCCGGTTATCGAGATAATTATGGCCACGAGTTTAGCCACCTATACCTTTACTTATATGCATCAACCTCCTTCATTTACACTTCATAATACACTAAATTTTCTAAGACTTTCTTTACTCAACTCATAGTTCGACTTTAACCTTTATTTAGCTTTCTTCTTTGAGAGAAAAACCCACATTTTGATTTTGAAAAATGGCCTCTTCTTCAAGAAACCCTAGTTCTTCAAAGAACAAAGGTAAACTGATGATGCTGCTCCCCCTACAGTGAGTACCATCATCCCAAATAATCTGATTACCACCAAAGACTTTGAAGAGAAGTACCCTTATGCTCACCCTCGTACGCGGGCTGTTAGCGTATACTCCTCTTCTATACGTCTTTCTAGTATCCCTACTGTGAAGAAAGACTGCCACTGCCAAGATTTAGACATTATTTCTCCCGACCTGGCGGAACGGATAACTTCACCCAAGAAGGGTTTTATATATTTTTACATGGAACCCTTCACTTTGGGAGCGTTTTCTTTTAGCGGAGAGTTGACTCCGTCATTGTGGAGTTCTGCCTCCACTATCACGAGTGCTTGGCACGAGTAAGCCCTTCCATGTGGAGGAAAATCGCTTGCCTTTGGTGCCTGTGCCAGGAGAAGGCAGAAGGGTTATCCTTGGCTCGAGTGATGAACCTCTATTCCCCTAAAATCTTCTGCGGGGAATGATAAATTTCAGCAAGCGTGGCCTCCATGCAATGCTATCCAGCATGGATGATGACAATGACCGTGGATGGATGGAACAGTTCGTTTCAGTCGCCACCAGTGACATTATCTCGGCCACGGCTCCGGCTTTCCCGGAATTATAGAACCACACACGTAAGTCTATTGTTTGTTTCTTCTTCTGTAAAGATCATTCCACATTATTATTCACTCTTATTTCTTTACCTGTTTCAGCGAGTTAGTGGGTCCTACCTAGGGTTGAGGGCGTGGACCAATGGGTCCAAAAGATTTTTAACATTACTACGCCCGAAACCCGCACGTATAAAGAACTGTCCTTGAAATACGGGTGGAAGGCCAAAAATCGTGGTAAGTTGAACTCATCTTGTTTTTACCTTTTCACATAAGGAAGTTGTTTGACTCTTCTCTCCTGTTAAATTCAAGTCTACCCCAGGGCTCAATTGTCATCCTCGAGGAGGACGTTTTGGCTAATCCTGCTGATGCGGCGAGGCTGCTGCAGGAGTAATTTACACAGACAGGCATCTCCGGGCCTGCTTCTGGTGCGAGTGCTTCTTCCCAGAGTCTCTGGTCGGAGAACAAGAAACCAAAAAGAAGATGTTCCTCCGTGGCTGAGGGAAAGAATAAGAGGGTGAAGAATGCCGCTCCAGAGTTATCTCCGGAAGTTGTGGTGATGGGCCCCCCGTTCGGGCCAGCCATATACACCGTGATGATTGACGATAATGGGGAAGCCAGCATGGAGGGGGCTTCTCTACACAGAAGACGACGACCTTCCTCAGCTCAACAGACTGCTCAATCTGTTAAGTTAGTTACACCAACTGAGGACGAACCCTCGATGCTTTGGGGGGAGTTTGAGATGGTAGAAAATGCCAACTCCTGTTTTCGGATCCTAGTCGTTACGCCCGGTATTGTGAAGTTGAGTACCGGGCCCCTTCTGCCTTTGGTCGACGAGCAACCAACACCCAGCACTGCGATTGCCGCAGCCACTTCTCATCCTTCAATGCTATCAGCTTTATCTCCTTCTTCACCGACTCTTCTACCAGCAATTGATACATTATCTCTGCCGGCCGCATCTGTCCGAAAAGAGGATGTTCCTCTACCCCAGTCCCTGGTTCATGGGAACTTGGAGCAAAATTACGCTGCCCCCTCAGAAGATCCGCAAAGGAGGAGGAACGTTACTCTTTCAGTATCTACCAGGTACAATCTGCTGTCCCAACCGGTGGAACTTGCTAACTATCTGAAGCCTTTGGCTTCAGAAAAAGATTGGGAAAAGATACAAGCTCTCTCGGGAGAGTGCTTGTTAAATAATGCTATGCACAACGCCGCATCGGTATACTCTTCATTTCCTTCGTTATCTCTTCTATATTTGATTTAGTAGTATTTTGAGCTTGCTTTTTTATTTCGCAGGCCAATTTCCTAGCTTCCAAGGGCCTCCAAAGGTTGATTCGAGATAAGAAGGAACTTACCTTCGAGCGAAATTAACTTTTGGCCGAGCGGGAGCAAACTGCTGCTCGCATCTTAGAATTGGAAGCCAAAGCTGCTGACGCTGTTGTGTTGGAGGCTCGTTTGCAGCAAAGCGAGCAAGAAGTAGAGACCCTTAGCCAAGAGATCGCCTCGCTGAGGATTCAGTTTGAAGAGGCTAGGTCCAAATGGGCTGAAGTCCCTAGTATCGTTCTTGCTACATCCGATCGTGAGGTTGCCTCCGCTGAAAGATTAATAATTTGTAGGCATCCTTGAACTCCAAAATAGAAGATCTTGCTTTTGCCGCGGTGAAATATGCCAGAGGTGGGCATCGGTCGGTTTGGTTCGATTTTTTAAAAGTTTGGTTCGGTTTAATCGGTTTTCGATTTTTTATTTAGTGCACCAATAACCAAACTAATATTACCTCGGTTTTACCAATTTTCTTTAGTTCGGTTTGGTCGATATTCGGTTTGGTTCGGTCTGTTTGAGGGCTTTTTGTTTGAGCTTTATCTACTAAAAAAGAGGCTTTTAAATTTATTTATTTTTACAGTTAGCTTTTTCTAAAAGTTAATTGGACATTTGTTTCCAGTTAATTGGTTAAGTACTAAGCACCACAAATTCATAAAGATGAAAAAAGAATGAAACTATACTTTCAACTTTCCTATGAAACTCCTTGGAGGAATTTTTAGTTTATTCTCATATCTATATAACTGACTTGCAGTACATTTATAACTATGGATATTAATTTAAATATAAACTATTCTATTTTTTCAAAATAAAATTTGGAGACTAAATACGTATCATGAAATATGAATAGCAAGAAATACAACAGTAGGAAACAAAAGGCACATCTTAGTGTTTATAGCTGCTATCTTTTGCTTTTCACGTAAATTAGAACCCTAGTCTAAACTGGATTAATCTTGAATGAGAAAATAGAAATGTGATTTGGTAAACTGAAATCATAGTCTAAATTATACTATACTAACAAAAGGACTTGCTTTTGAAAAATGGGTTTTTGGACTTCAGCCTTTGGAGTGTGGGTAAGCAAATTAGGCTAGAGATTAATAGGTAAAGAATAGCCCACCAAAACCTATACATTAAAACTTCGGTATTTCGATTTAACCGAAAATTAGGGCACCAAAATCGAAAACCGAACTGATCACCGAATGTTTTAAAATATAAACCACAAACCGAACGAAAAATAGAGAAAATCGAACCGAAAAAACCGAAATTATCGGTTCGGTTGGTTTTTTCGGTTTGGTCGGTATTATGTCCACCTCTAACATGCCCAATTGAAGGAGAAGCATAAGAGGACCATTGAGCATAAGAGACTCTTTAGCTCTATTCCGTGATCTTATTGTTATCCTCCGGTCCGTTAGATCCGCATGGGAAAATCTTTCTGCCGAGGTTGACCAACTTAAAGAAGAACTCAAGCGCCAAATAGCTTCCCTCGTTGCTGAAAAAATATATGTTATGTGCGTCATGAGGAGAAAAACCTTGGAAGAGGCTAAAGCGGGTGTTATTGACTTTGATGCCAAAATCGTTAAAGCCTGTAAGCAGGAGTCAACTGCTAAAAGGGGTCTTCCGGCCAGGCCTGATGCTTCTGGTTCTTCTGGTTTCGGTTATGAATTCTCAGAAACTGAAGAGAAACCGGAAGGCGAAGATGTTGAAGGCCAAAATGATGAAGATCAAGATGTCAAGCCAGTGGTGAATCTACCCACTTCTCCTGAGGGCACAGACGCTTCTCTTCCTCTGTGTTCCGGAAATGCAGCAGCTTAGCTTTTCATTTTTTTTCCCAACTTTTGTACTTGTGCCATTTTGGCACATTAATTGTAAATAAAAATACCTTTTGCTCAAGTATTGCATGAGTCTTTCTGCGTTCTTTTGTTTGAACATTTATGCAAGTTTAATCTTTACATCCTTTCTCGTTTAAGTGTTTTGCGCAAGTTTTCCTATTTGCGTCTGATTATGCAGGACTTTGAGTGTATTTTCCCCCGAAAGCATTTGGATTTCGGGCACAAGTTTTTCCAAAATCAACCCTTTATCGTGAGGGTTTTCGTAAGAGAAGGCCCTCTTATATTTACAATGGTCATGAAGAGGACGTCTCTTGTTCATTACGGCACTAGCATTTGAAGTACTTGTTTAACTTTCAAATGACAAAATCAATTCATCGTTCAGACAAGAAACAAGATAAAAATAAAAGGACTTTACTTTATTCCTTCTATTTTCAAAAAGTACATAAGCAGTCGTTATGCTAAAAGAAAATTGCCATTTCTTGTGGCTAACTTGTACAACTTGTTTCTACGGGGCTGGTCGCGCAGTCCCTGATCTCGATGACATAACTATGCTTCTGGGTTTCATATCCCGTTCGAAGTAGTTGTCACGACCCAATCTTTACTATGGGCCGTGATGGTGCCCAACGTTACCGCTAGGCAAGCTAACAGTGAATTAAACCACGTTATTACTCTTTTAATAAGTTTTCAAGTAATTAAATTCTATTTAATAGGGAATTAAAGAGTGCAAAATTCAATAAATGAAATGAAGATAACTGAGTGGAAATCATACTAATATAAGTGCTCCAAAACCATAAAATTTACTAGTGTGTGTGCCAAGACCTGGTGTCACAAGTGTATGAGCAACTAGTAGAATATATAAAACTCTAACTACTGTCCGAAATAAAGTAGACATAATATAAATACAAAAGAGAGACTCTAAGGGCTACGGAATGGCTCAAGAAACAGCTCACCACTAGGCCTCGGGATATTTGGGATGCGCGCCGGTAGGACCACCAAATGCACCTACCTCAGATCCTGCACGGTTAGTGCAGAAGTGTAGCATGAGTACATAAACAATATGTACCCAGTAAGTATCAAGTCTAACCTCGAAGAAGTAGTGACGAGGGGTCGACATTGATACTTACTATGGGCTAATAGTAAAAAAATACAGAATTCTAAATGAGCATGGGTTATGTAAATAATAATAATAACTCAATAACAAGCAAAAAGTAAATAATCCTTTCACACATGGTAAGTTCCAAATAAATTTCTATCTTACATAATTTTTGTCTCTCAAGCCAGGGAAGGATATCAAATACATTATAACACTTCGGGTGTTATCACACACGATTATGCCGAGGTCGTACGGCCCGATCCATAATAACGTGTACACTGCCGAGGGTCGAGCAGTACGAACCATAGATGCATCTATCTACTACCGAGGCGTCCGACCCGCTCCACAAGAAGAGAGGACACTTTATAAACAACCGGTTTAAGAGCTAATGCAAGGCTAATGTACAACGAAACACAATTTTCATTAACGGTCAAATAACCCGCCAAAACTCAAGTGAGTAAAATTCGATCCTTTACAATTCTTCTAACAAGTTCCAATATAATTTAAGCACTTTAATTAACAAGTAGGGTGCAAACATTATAAATATTTTATGATTCGGGTCCTAAACTACCCGGACATAAGCATAATTAGTAGCTACGCACGAACTCTCGTCACCTCGTACGTACATAGCCCCCACAATTAGATGCAATTAGCAATTTAAAGCACCTATGGGGTAAATTTCCTCTTACAAGGTTAGGCAAAAGACTTACCTCGTCTCAAGGCTCACTTTCCGGTCACAGTTTCGTTCTAAAGCCTCAACTCGGTGCCAAACAATCCAAAACTCGTCAAATATATATAAATTAATCAATACATGTTCAAAAGTTTATATTCTATCTATTAGAGTGCTTACCCAACCCCAATTGAAGGATTTCTAAAATTCAACCCCGGGCCCACGTGCCCGGATTCCGAAAATTTTCAAAGAACGTTGTTAGCCATAACCTCACGAACTCAAATATATAATTTTCACTCAATTCTATAACTATTTTCGTGGTTAAAACCCATTTTTATCAAAACAAAGGTTTTTCATCTAAACCCATGATTTTCATAATTTTACATGTTAAAATCTACCCATAATCTATGTATTTAACTCAAATTGTATAGAAATTCTTTTACCTCAAAGTGATAGGTGAAAACCCCTCTCCAAGAGCTCCGAAATCGCCCAAGAGATGAAAGAAGATGAGCCAAAATAGCCTAAGTCCCATATTAAATGGACCATTCTGCCTCCAGCGATTTCGTACCTACGGAGGGACAGCTGCTTCTGCGGCTCCACATCTACGAAAACTCATCGTAGATGCAGCCCTTACCCAGTTGGCCTTCTTTTGCATCTGCGGATAGCTGGCCCACTTCTGCGAAACCGCTTCTGCGACGCGAGTGTCGCTCCTGCAGCTTTGGCCGCTTCTGCAGTTGCTTCAATCGCGTCTGCGCATTCGCAGGTACGCACCGTGTTCCACATCTGCGGTTTCTGGGGTGCCCATGCTGGGCCGCTTCTGCGGCTGCTGGCTCACACCTACGGTTGGCCCTCCGCAGGTGCCATTGCACTAGAAGCTGGGTGCTTCACCAATTCACCCAAGGCTAAATGACCTCCGCGCATCGTCCGAATGGCATCCGGGGCCCCCAAGACCCCGTCCAAACATACCAATAAGTTTCAAATCATAAAACGGACTCGCTCGCACCCTCGGAACGCGGAAAACAACATTAAAACTAAGAATCGCAACCCAAAAACAATAGACTCAACTTATGAACTTTAAATTCTTCCAACTTACTCCGAATGCGCCGAAACATACTTAAACTACTCGGAATGACTTGAAATTTTGCGTGCAAGTCCTAAATAACCATACGGAACTATTCTCAAGCCTGGAATCCCAATTGGACCTCGATAACATCAAATCCTACTCCAATCCAGATTTAAAGGACTTTAAAACCTTCAAGGTGCCAACTTCCAATATTAAGCGCCGAAACGCTCCCCGATTATCCAAACCCGGTCCGAACATACGCCCAAGTCCAAAATCATCATAAGAACCTACTGGAACCATCAAATCTCGGTTCCAAGGTCGTTTACTCAAAATGTTGATTCAAGTCAAACTTAGCCCTTTTTAACCAACCTTAAGGAATCAAGTGTTTCGATTTCAACCCGAACCCTTCCAAATCCCAAACTAACAATCCCCGCTAGTCAAAAAACTATAAAGGTACATACGTAGAGTTTTATTTAGGGGAACGGGGATCTAGAAAGCAAAACGACCGGTCGGGTCGTTACAATGACAGTCGTTGTTGTCGTATCCTCATATCATCCCCCCTCCCTAGTGTTCAAATGCGAAGAATGCGAATTGGAACACTAGAAGTTTAATAGCTTCGAGGACTCCACTAATGAATTCTTAGATAATCTTCAGTTCGGTAACAAACTTCACTTCCCCTTAGGAATTTATGCTATCGAGTCACAGACTATCTAACAATCCCCTAGTGGCTTGCACTTGTGAACGGTCGGGTAACCTTTGTTCGATAGCAAACTTAACTTCCTGGTGGGAACTCTGCTACCAAGCAAAAGATTATCTAACTGCTCCAGAGTGGTTCTTCGCTTGTGTGTGTTGTTATTAAAAGGTCTTATTGCTGCTGTTGAAACCTTCTTCGCAGTATGCTTTCCGTTGCTACCTCGTTAATCCTTGCCAGAAAAACCCAATTAGGATAAAAACTGCCTCGTTAACCTTTATGGGCGCCAAACTATTTACCCCTAAGACGGTACAATTGAATTTATACGTGGTTTCTAGACAAGTGAGTTAATTTGATCCTGAAATAATAGATGAATTATATTTAAATATAATACTTAGCCTTGAGATGGAGACAAAATAGCAGAAATAATATTTCCGGGAGTAGGACTTCCGGGCACAACATCAATGATATAAAAACAAAAAGATAAAATTATATTAAGCTTTGAATAGAGTGTAGCGTATGTTTGTCAGATAATTCGTATCCTTTACAATGATAATAGAACTCACTATTTATAGTTGCACCTAGGGAACAAGGTCCTAGGATCAATGCCCTCTTTGATATCAATTATGAGGGCCATTGAAAAATGTGTAACGACGTACGGTGAATGTCATATTTCTTGTAACGGGCCGTATGCTTATTGCTGTAGAATATTCTTTATTGCATGCATTTATTTCATCTTTATGAGTATCATTTGCTTCGGTAACAGACGGGATCGTTGCCGTCGATTTCAGCTATCTTCTGTCTTCAGCTCCACGTGTCACTTTCTCATGCGATCATTTAATATAACATAGTTTATCCTATACAAATATGATATGATATGAACTAACAACATATTTTTAGATTGTCCAATAGTACTCATAAAGCTACCTAGTTATTGTGGCTGTTTATATTATGGGAGAAAACACACACATTTTAATTAATTAAAGGTTGAATGTACTCCGTCTTATATCACAAGGACCAAAATTATCATTTACCAATAATTAAGGGGATCAAATGTGCTATCAACTGAATATGGAGAATATTCCAAAAACTGAAGCGGACCATTCAAATTTGTGCTTATTCTTCATCTAACGAGCAGCTTCCACGTGGCAGTGAAAAGTTTCCACAAATTAGATTTCCTCATTGAATTGGGGCCTCTAATTATTAACTCCGTGGCAATTCCAAGTCCTCTCTCCTAGAGACGTAGAAAAATTTTAAAAATAAAAGAAACGTGGAAAAAAATTAAATAAAGGAAAAAAACAGTAACCCCCCTCCCCCCAGAAAAAAAGTAGAAGTAAAATCACCAATTTAAAAAGAAATTGAAAAAACCCCTCTTTCTGATTGATCTATATAAAAAATGCTGAGTATAGAAGCATCAGTGCAATAATTTTTTTTCCTTAATATTCAAGAAATCAAAGAATTCTTGAAAAAACCCAACAATGGCTAAATTCACAGTTAGAGCAGAAAACAATAACTTATGTAATTTTCCCAACTTTGTAAATCATAAAGTTTCAATCTTTAACACTTTGAGACCTCAAAGATTGAATCTTTTCGCCAAAAACCATAGTTTGAAGTTCAGAGTTTCTTGCAGCATAATAGAAAGAGAAAAGGAAAAAGCTTTAGAGAAGCAGAGAATACTTAAGGGGTTGAAAGTGAATGGTGAGTTGAGCAAGAAGAGGGAAGTGATTTCAACTTCTGGAAATGAGTTGGGAGCTGAAAATGAGGAAAAGGAAGTTGGTTTTGAGTGGAGTTGGCCACCTTGGAAGAATTTGCCTCAAAGATATAAGCTCATTGGAACTACTTCTCTTGCCTTTGTTATCTGTAATATGGATAAGGTAATTGAATTCTTTTCATATAGTAACATATTGTGATGTTTTCAGTTCAAGAATTGCATTATTTGATCTTTTCTGAAAATTGATGGTGTGTTTCGGCTCCTATTTTTTCTTGTTGATAGTATTATCGTCTTGAAGGGGGCTTGAAGGAACAGTAAAATTGTCTCCGTGTGAGCACGGGTTTGAACCGTGGAAGCAGCCACTAATGCTTGCATTAGGGTAGACTACATCACCCCCTTAGAGTGTCGCCCTTCCCTGTTGGGATGCCTTGTGCACTGGGCTGCCTATTTTTTTTTAAATAGTATTATTGTCTTGAGCCTGTAATTGATGGATTGATGGTTTTGTTGATTAGTTGACTTTATAATTTGGTCTTGCTAAGAGCTTTCATTTTTTGGTGTGACTGTTAAAGTTAATTGTCATTAAGTTTAATGTTAAGAGCACCACTACTATTAGTAGTCCAATCGGCTTTTCCTGCAGTTTGGATGATTTCTTGAGAAGGGAAACTTTTGCTAAATTGAATTATAAGAAGTTCTTGCTAAGAGCTTACGTATGGAAGTGCATGGATTTTGTGTCTCTGACGGGACCTATATTTGCTTCGGTATAACCAGAGGTGTGGCAGCAGTGGCAGAGCCAGGAATTTCATTAAGTAGAGTCAAAATATAAAGAATTAAACACACGAGAAGCCATGAGGATTCAACATATAGTATATATGCATAAAATAAAGTTTACCCAACTACACAGTGTAATTTTCACATGAAGGGTTGGTTAAAGATGGCTCCGCCACTGTGTGCCAGTCAATGGCGTGGTAGGTCGAGTTCTGGTGCAACTTTGAAGTATGATGATATATACATGTGGAACATCAAAGGTTATAACCCCTGGTCTTTGGCTAAAGGTCTCACAAAGTTAGTAAGGTCCTAGGGTGAATTTATCCTTTTTCCACGCACACTTGGTGGCCGGATGCATTTCTTCGACCTCCCATTGGTGCGGAATGAAGTGTGTAATGTATTTTGCTAATGTGACAACGTTGATTTGCACGTGCATTAGAAAATGCAAATGAGAGAATTTGAGATGAGAAATGCTTCCTTTTGGTGCTCTTGTCTGCTATTGAAACTGGTTAGCACATTCCTTGCAACTGGAGTTAAGTATAACAGAAGCGAAAAAGAAATTGTTTCGGTTCACTCATGGAGTAGAGTGTCGAATGTGATCATGCGAAATGGCTTAACAAGCATAAATCTTTTTGTTTCTTTTGAAGTTTTCTTCCTTTTCAGTTAATTAAATTTTGATATTTTCATTTCTTTTACTGAATAGGTCAATTTGAGCATTGCCATTATTCCAATGTCGCATCAATTCGGTTGGAATTCATCAGTAGCTGGATTGGTACAGTCATCTTTCTTTTGGGGTTATGCATTAAGTCAATTGCCAGGCGGGTGGCTTTCGAAGATATTTGGTGGGAGGTAAGTTTTTGGATGGTCAAGTTTCTGGTGTTGTGCAATAGATGAGAATCATTCTAGTCTCAGAGTGTTGGCTAGAAGCAAACCATCTTTACGTATATATCTTTTTACAATTGGTGCAATAGTTCATAGACTTACTATATTTCTAAGCTACCAACTTTACAAAAAATCTTCCGAAACGACAGGGACGATAGCATGCCATGTTGATCATTTCATCATTCATCATGCTAATTGAATTTTTCTTTTGTTTGCAGTAAAGTTCTTGAAGTTGGAGTCTTAGTCTGGTCTCTGGCAACAATGTTAGTTCCCTATCTTGCAGGGTTTATGCCTGCACTCATCTTTTCAAGGATCTTGGTAATTTGGTCTTGACTTTTCCTAGGAAATTTACAAACTTAAACGATATATTTGTATCTACATTAACCAAAGAAGGATTGTTAGTCATTAGGCCTTGCTCTATGTGTTTCAAAAACTTATGCTATCTCGTTCTCAATAGATGTGGAGAATTTACTCATGTATCGTAGACTTATGATTCTATTATTTATTGTTTTCCAATTATAGGTTGGGATAGGAGAAGGAGTTTCACCATCAGCTGCCACTGACCTGATTGCCAGGTATGTTTGAACTTATAAGTACTTAGACACATGAATCCGGATAATGGTTTCTTATATTACACCTACTTTTGCATGCTTTAAATCACCCCTTTACAACAAAAACATTGATTAATTACGCTAATGCTTCTAATAGTAGCTCTATGTTCCTTGCTGTATAATGTACAAAAACTGGAACGATGACAAGCTTGCATGTCAGCTGGTTCAACTAGTTGCGATAACTGAGAGAATGTTGCTTCAATGTTATTTTATTTTCGTAGAGTGCTCTATATTACAAATTATAGGATATTTAGAATGTGAAGAAATTTTTGGGATACAAACTATAGATAGTGTTTCTGATGATGCAGAGTCTGAAATTTAAAAGGCCACACGGGTGATGAATCCAGATTGAAGTTATTTAGATAAAGGCAGAGATATGTCATATATTTTAGATCTGTACGAGGCCTCTGAAAAATCCACATCTGTGTTGGAATCTAGAATACTTACCCAATTATGTTGTTAAAATCGTCTTTGATATATATCATATACTTTAGACCTCTACAAGGCCTCTGAAAAGTCCACGTCTATATTGGAATCTAGAATACTTATCCAATCATGTTGTTAGCATGTCTTTTCGTGCAAATTTAATATTTTTGTGTATATTTCATTTATCATGTTTGTTTTGTCTCTACATATTATGTACAGGACAATACCGTTGGAAGAACGCTCTCGGGCAGTATCATTTGTTTTTGGTGGTTTGAGTTTTGGAAGTGTTACCGGGTATTTTTCTTCTTTAACTTAATTATCAGTCATATACCAGTATATTGGAAAATCTCATATACATTTCTATCTATCAAATGATTATGTAGTTTTGAGGAAGATAAACGTTGGAATTTCAAATGCAGAACTTAGTTTAGTTCGTTGGACATATGCCAAACTGTTGATGTGATATCATACCAAAATATCTTTGACACTAGCGTAATATCATACCGAGTTATCTTTGACATTAGCATTCAGCAGCAAGAAACTATACTTCATTTATGACATGGGCTGTAAAACACTTCTGACCCCTATTTAAGCTGTTAGACATCTGGTTTTACTCTTTATGGTCATAGTAACTGCAGAAAGTGCAAAATGTATCAGGAAAAGGTGTTAGAGCAGAAGCTCTGTAATATAACCTGCACGATTCTAACAAATTGTTTGGAGAAATTCAAAATCATGTTGGGTCTAATCTGTTTTTTTGTTTCAATATTAGATTCTTCTAGGCATGGCTAAATTCTTTTATTAACGTGGTTTAGTGATCATCTAAAATTTTCTGAATTTGCAGACTTCTGTTGGCTCCTCCACTGATCCAGAACTATGGGTGGGAGTCTGTATTTTACTTGTTTGGCTTTCTAGGCATAGCTTGGTAAGTTGGCCTCCCTCTTTTCTCCTTCTCCAACAAAAAAAAAAAAAAATGTCGATCGCTCTACACCCCCTAAATCTTGTCAACCATCTTTACGTGCTACCTATTTGTTGTTGTCATCCCCACTTACAGAATGTTGCTACTGTTCTTAGCTTTGAAGCTTTTCTTTCTTCTTTATGTCAATCCAATCTCCACAGATTTTGAAGATAATTTTCCTTCCCTTTGGCATGCTTTGATTTGTTTTGATCATATCTAGTCTTGTTTCCACCTTTCCAGTCATTCTCGAGAAAATTTTCAAATATAGGATTTTCCGTTACTTAAATCGTCTATCTCCATCACTTGTATATTTATCATTCAATGAATGATCAAGAATACAGTACCTATTGTCCAAAGAGGAATCCTTCCAGTAATGTTGGCCATTTACCCCACTTCCCTCCAGATTTCATCAAGTGGTCATTGGTTTCAGTTTTTCATTTTGAGAAGAAATTACTCTTTGAGTTGCATTATCCCTAGCTTAGTTATTTACCAATAAAGCACATATTAACCAATTCTAAGTTATTGTAATTATCTCTGCATATTTCAGGTTTTTAGGATTTCAATTGGTTAAAGAAGATCGGCCCTGGTTTTCCACAGAATCCATGTCTTGTGAGTAGAGTCTCTTGTTTCCACCGCCTTGTCAAAATTGTGGTAAAATCTGGTCTAGTCGAGTACTAACAAAATCAACTTACATTTTATCTGCTTTTGTATTGCTTTATACTGCATTTCTGATGGAGCAAGCAATATTCTGCATATTTACAGGGCCACCGTCTTTTTCTAGAAATAAATCAATGGGTTCCTCATTGGGAGAGTTGAGCGCCTCTCTAAAGGTATGTATACAGAAAATCAGTTGGAGAACAGGTCTAAAACAGTTGATTGGATATCTTTTGGTTGTCTACATACAATTTAATAGAGAAGTTAAACTAAATGTAACATTAAGTAGAATTGCAATAATCATTATAAAATTAACTTCTGGAGTCTCCTCAAGCTATGTTGGGTGCTATTTTTTCCCGTGTTCAACGGTATAATAAAGTCAGGCTCCAATTTCTTGCAAAGACTTCATTTGATCCAGGAAAAAAAAAGAATCTTACTTTGGTTTATGGCAACAGTGAAACTTATACCAATTGGCCCTTAATTGTAGGATGTACCGTGGAAGGCATTTTTCAGAAGCAAAGCTGTATGGGCGATGATATATGCACATTTTTGTGGGAGTTGGGGCCATTATACTTGCTTATCTTGGCTTCCTACCTATTTCAGGTAAGTGTTGCCGTGATTGAGCTTAGTATTAATAGCTTTTGTTTGTAAATTTTTTATTTTCTTGTTTGTGACACTAGTGCCATGGTTCATAAAGGACGATTATTGAGAATGTGTGGTCATATTGAAATGAAATTGTAAAAGACAAGGTATGACAATTATAACTGTGTAAAAGATGCTTTAAATAAGATATCTGCAGATGGAAGTTCAACTGGTCTGGCATATCTGCTTCTAAGTTCATTTAAAATTAACTACTTAGAAACCTTGCAAAAACATTGCCAAAAGAGAAATTGAGACAAGGGAAGTTAAAAAAAAAAAAAAGGACAACCTGGTGCACTACGCTTCCGCTATGCGCGGGGTTCGGAGAAAGGCCGGACCACAAGGGTCTATTGTACGCAGCCTTACCCTGCATTTCTGCAAGAGGCTGTTTCCACGGCTCAAACCCGTGACCTCCTGGTCACATGGCATCAACTTTACTAGTTATGCCAAGGCTCCAGGGAAGTAAACCTTGACTTTTATACTAAATGGTGCTAAGTCTGACCATGGTGTAGGATTGCAGCATAGTAAAATAACCAAAGGATTCAACCTTTTTACTTTCCAGAGATGCTTTCTCCAGTTTGTTATGAAGGCTGCTCAGTGATCGTTCAAGTACAAGTGCAAGTAGATACATCCAATTTATAGTAACTATGATGATAAGCAAACTTCCCTAACGTATAGAGTTAAAATATTAGCAGGAAAAGGAATTCAACTATTCATAACAATCCATTTTCTTTTTGGCAAGTTTATACCCAATGTTTTTCCTGTTTGAGTTGAGAAGAAAAAGCTATATATTGTAGTGAAATTTGGATTTGGGCCTCATTTGGAACTGCTATGTGTTTGAGAAAATTGGAATAAGTGCTATTAGCAAAAAAACACTTCTTAAGTGTTTGCTTAATGTTTGATAGTTCAGTTAGTTCATAGAGATTTTGGCAAATAACCACTTGTTGCAGACTGTTGCTTAGATTCATCAAATCCTTTCCACACCCCTATCTATCCGAACATGATTTAGATGTGGATGTGGGATCCGCATCGGATTTGGCAACCTAACTTGGGTGCTTTGACTACACCTATGGCCAAGAAGTATAGGTTGGTTGGATATTGGTTTGATTTTGGGTTTATATCATATATATATTTACATTAAGTACTAGAATTCTTTTGCTATACAAGATAACTCTATGTTGCAGAACCTCAAGTTTTGAGCTTCTGAAGCAGCACTTTGGCCTAAAACTGATGCATTGTCTCGAAAGACAGCGTCAACCACTATCAAATGAAATTATTTATAAAGAAATCTATTTGGTGGTAGTTACAAATTAGATAATAAATGTGCCTCAGAGAACTTTTGTACCCAACACTTACCAAGTTGTCTGCATGAAAACATCATACATTATCTGAAAGCACTACTTAAAAAGTGCTTTTCTAAGCTGCACAACCAGGGACCTGTTGTAGTGTGGCATCCTGTTAAATTACCTTAACTTTTGTCTCCTGTATCTTCTGCATTTACAATTTTCATTTTAAGGAAATTCTTTTTATTTCATAAAGCTTGAATTTTGATTTGCATCCCCTGCAGTGAGGAGCTGAATCTTAATCTGACAGAAGCAGCATGGGTAAGTCTACTGTATCATTGCTTCCCGTCTCTAGTCGCTTTCCTTATATTTCATGTGTCAATGTCTAGCAACAATATGTTGCACCCATCCCTTAACTATCCAAGACTTTCAAAGATATAATGTTCATGCTTCCCCATCCTTTTCCCTCCTGTACAAAAGATAGTGTAAGGCTGTCCTTTCCTCATCAACAAGTGAACTTTAAATATTTATCATTTGCGTTTTTCAAGGTGAATATTATGTAATATGTATATCCACAATGTGAAAAACTTTAATTATTGACCTCTTCATGATATCTTTCTTTCCTGGACTAGGAGTAATTAATGAGACTTGAGAGCTGTTGAAGTTTCCCTTTTGACTATGTAGCTTATTGTATGAGGTTACTTTGTTATACTTCCTTACACTAGAGTAATCATACCAATCAGTATTTACTGAAGTTCGTTCTAAAGAAAATTTAACATAAAATAATTATGTAATGTAGTTTCCTACAGTAGTTACCGTTAAGTTTAGTAAGTTCTTGCCAAATCTAATCACTTTCGACTTGATTTATCTAGTAAGACTGCTTATGCAACTAAGGAATATCCTTTCAAATGTTAAATTTATATTTCAGGTCTCAGTATTCCCTCCATTAGCGTCAATTTTTGTTACTGGCGTTGCATCACAATTTGCTGATAACTTGATTTCCAAAGGGGTTGATACATCAGTGGTAAGACTCCTTATTTCCTCTTTTCGGAGACTCTTATTATTCTGGTCTAACACTAGGTTTTATATCTCTTTATATGGTTCATAACATAAAATATGAGGATTTGAGAACTTCACATTGATCATATCCTCCAGTCATTTTTTTTTCTTTCTAATGACAGTAAATAATGTATGAGTGCATATCTAGAAGGAAAGCTTGAAAAACATGTGGGATTTTCTTGATTGTACTGGAGCAAGCTATCTTCCTTGTGATTCAAAGTCACACTTTTTATGTTGATCGCACTTTCCAATAATTATATTTCTGTAGGTCTTACATATTTTTATTTTGTTGGAAGCTGCATGCCCTTGGATGAAAACTATTTTGTTCTTAGTGCTGGTAGTAAGGATAACTTTCATAATGAAGCTTCACATGGTTTTCGTTGGTAGTATTCGAGATTCTCAAATCACATGAGTATCTATCTTGTGGAAGTTGCTGGCCAACATTTATAACATGGCACTGAAATGGTATAACAATATTCTAGATGGAGAATTTTTATTTCTTGGAAGTTGCATGCCCAGGGATGAAAACTATTTTGTTCTTAATGCTGGTAGTAAGGATACTACAACAACAACAACAAACCCAGTGAAATCCCACAAGTGGGGTCTGGGGAGGGTAGTGTGTACGCAGACCTTACCCCTGCCATATGAAAGTAGAGAGGCGCTGGTAGTAAGGATAACATTCATAATGAAGCTTCAAATGGTTTTCATTTGTAGATTTGAGATTCTCAAAAGTTACTGGCCAAAATTTGTAACATGGTTTTCAATTGGTATAATAATGTTTCAGATGGAGAATACATCAACTGAATGTTTTTTATTGATCTCCTTTCAAGTTAATTTGTTTTTATTATCTTTCTAGATAAACTTATAAACTAGTCATCCATATTTGAATATCTTGTCTTGTGCGCGGGTGAGATAAGCACGGACTCTGGTTCCTGGTAATAAATATTCAATACCCTGACATGCTCTGTCTTATATCTTTACTCTAATTAATCATATCTTTGTTGTTTTTCCCTCCCCCAACCTCCTGCCTACTGTCCCTATAAACCTGTTTTCTGTGTACCACTTTGCCATTGTATTTTATAATTTGGCATATGTGAAGATCAAAACAAAGATTGAAATAACTTGACAAGGCCAATACTCACTCTTTTGTAACTCATCTGAACTAACAGGTGAGAAAAATTTGTCAAACAATTGCATTTTTATCCCCAGCGACCTGTATGATTCTTTCTTCTTTGGACTTCGGTTTGCCTCCTTGGGAAGTAGTAACAATCCTCACTGGTGGTTTAGCCCTCTCAAGTTTTGCGTTATCAGGTACTCCAGTAAATTGCTTTTGGTTTCAAGAATTCTGAACTTGGGATCTAATCTATGTTGCTCTGACTCTCCGAAAATGTTGATGGATGCATGTCGGATGCTCCAAAAGTAGTGCATTTTTGGATGATCCGACACGGGTGTGGCAGCTGTTTTGAAGAGTCTGCGCAACATAGGATCTAATAAAGATGCACTTCTTCCTCATCTGCTGGTACAATTAATCTTGTCAAATTTTTCATTGTTGCAGGCCTATATTGCACCCATCAAGACATTTCACCCGAATATGCAAGCATTCTTCTGGTACGTTACACATCAGCGCTGCATTTGTTTTATACATGCGCAGGTTTTTGACGCAAGATAATTATCTCTGAACATTCTTTGCGTGGAAACAAGGAAAATCAAGTTCTACCTTCCATTGAACTCAAAGTTGGCTAATATGGTGTTTCTTAGCTTGTATTTATGAGTTCCCTGTAATTAGAATGTCGGTGTAATCCTCATGCATAAATATGATATTGGTTCTTGCACTGATAGGAAGTGTGAGAGATTAGAAGGTTTGTAGGTAGTCGTGTGTGTGTCTTCCCCGTGCCAAGAGGATTAGTAGTTAGCCTTGTATTCTATTATTGGTAAATCTCTATTACTACATGTTGTTCATTACGCTTGTTTTCTTAATATCTTGTTGTTACTAAATGTTGCTACTGCTTTTTTTTTATCTTTTCTTGAGCCCGGGGTCTTTTGGAAACCACCTCTCTACCTTCAAGGTCCTCCCCAGACCCCACTTGTGGGATTATACTGGGTTTGTTGTTGTTGTTGTTGTTCTTCTTCTTGCACTTCATTCTTTGATCTACTCCTGTTATGCACATAATTGTCGCAAATATCCTATGAAGTCCATATAATGGTCTTATTCCCGTCTGTTTTCCTTGTAACTGTTTTTAGCCACTGAAAAAGTTTCTTTTTGGTGAGACTATCTGCACTGATAATCCGTCCGAAGAAAATTAGTTGGATATCTTCTGTCAAATTCAAGTCCAGGTATTTTTTTGTTTCCCACTTTGATAAACTGTATATGCAGGGTATTACCAACACTGTGGGGGCAGTTCCCGGAATTGTAGGCGTCGCTCTCACTGGTTTTCTTCTTGATTCTACTCACTCATGGAGTGTAAGTTACTCTCTTTTATTCCCCAGAATGCTCTATAACCTTAGTAAGCCTGTTGAGTCTGAAGATCATTTCATAACTTTTACAACTTACTTCTGTGCAGATTTCTTTGTTTGCACCATCAATTTTCTTCTACCTTACTGGAACAATTGTGTGGCTGGCATTTGCAAGCAGTAAGCCGCAGACCTTCTCGGAGGGCGATTGACCTCATTATTCAACTTGGGTTGATCATCAAGCATAGATAAATACTACTAACAGTTTTCAGCACGAAACATTTCGTGTACTAATCAATTTTTTTTAGTTTTTTTTTTTTTTTTTGTATGTATAAAGTATAACAATCATGAAAAATACCCTCATGTAATTTTTTTCAGATTTGTAGTTAGCATAAAATGCTCAGCATGTATACTGAACATCTTTAATAGTTGTGGCTTCCTCTAAATATTCATCAGCAGCTTTCCAGAGTACTTTTTGCATTACTTCCCCATCAACTATTTTTTCTTCTTGAAATTAGAGCAGATTAGCAGAAGCTGAGAAATGCCAGATCTATTCTAGGATTAAAAAGGAATGTGCTAATTGTTTTTCCTCCAAAGGGTAATTCTACAAAGTAGTTCAGCAGATATAAATTTGTGTTCACATTGTTCCTTGTGTCTCAAATTACCGTCTTTCTCTTGTACACGCCCTTTAAGAAAATATTAAATAGGAAAGGTTTTTGACTATTTTACCTTTATTATATCGTAAGATATAATCTCTTCATTTAATACTTATAAGGTATTTGTAGTCTTCAAGAAGAATTAATATTAAGGGTGAAATACGAAGAAAAAATTAATTTACTCTTGAACTTCTAAAATGACAAATAATTTGAGAATTATTTTTAGAAATCACGACAGATAATTTGAGACAAAAGGAGTAACATTTACTGTTTAGAGGTAAATAAGGTAGAGATTTGATCTCATCTATCTAAGCTTTTAGTGCGTAGAGTTACTTGATAGCACAAGTAGCACGTACCCAGTGAGGTGCACTCAAGCTAACTGGGTACACTCAAGCTAGTTCGGACACCGCCATTATAAAAAGATAAATAGAAAAGATTTGGATGTAATACAGGATTATCAGCAAGAACGAAACCCTTATATTTTCTCTTAGAAAAAAATAATACATGTATTTTTTTTATTTTTTTTTGTATTCTACGCCTATCTTATTGGCTCAATCATCAAATGGAATCCCTTTTGGATCCATACACCACTCAGCTACAAGCAGGCAAAATAACATATGGCATGTGTACAAATACAATAGAGAATGGAGCTACTGTTAATGGCTCTGTTGAATTGACAAATATAGGCTCCAATGATGGTATATTTCCAAATGAATCTATAGTTAGTGGTTTCCCATTTAGAAGCATAATCTGGCTCTGTAAATCTCCATCTTTTGCTGTTAAATGGTATTCTTGTCTTGTATTTGATGCTATCTTTCTACTTTTAGGCAGTCTAATTGAAGAACTCTTTTTGTGGCTATGATGTCTGTGCTTTCCTTGATGCAACATAGTCCCGTTAAAAGCAACATTGGCACGCATGGTAGTGTTGCCGTCAAGATTGATCAACAATAAGGTAATACCTTGCTGCAAAATGGAAGTTCCTTTTTCTCAGGTCAAATGTACAATAGCTTAGTGTCTATGCAAATAAAGAATACATTCGTCCGACTTACAGATTGCTTTGCACAATGTGCGTAGGCACGCAATTTCTTTAATCCTGAGAAACTTGTTGACAATACGTTCCTTCCCATTAATCGGTGCCAAAGAAGAGCACTGCACGAACGAAACCAGTAAGGAAAGTTGTATCCATTAAACAATAAAGATAAGTTACTCGATCTGTTCTTTCCTTTTTAGTCAACTGGAACAAGAACGATACTTTTTATAATTGGGAACTCTTTAACTTTAAACTTCCTGTTTTACTCTTAATGACATGCTCTTATAGTAATAGTCTAATAGAAATGGCAAAACATGTTTCAGACCTCAAGTTTTAAGGATAATTTTGGTATGTGCCAAAAGTCTTTTTCTTTCTTAAACTTCGTGTTTTGTCAAACACTGCCATATAAAATGAAACAAACGGACTGCTTTACCTGTAGTAATCTGGATTCGGTACAAAGGTAGTGGTGTTGAGTAAACCATAGTTTCCACCAATCAGTGTCTGTCGACAGTATGTCTTGGTATCATAAGCAGCTGACATCCCAAGCTGGTCCAAATACCTAATATAAGTGTTTCCAAATTCAAATCCCAAAATTACCCAGGATACTGTAATTCAAAAGCTAAAGAGAGTTGAACTTCACATCTAAGCTAGTTTACCAGAAGCTAAAAACAAAGGCATTTGTGACATGGTTGCGACCGCTGTTGTAAGCCCCTCCAGCCTCACCAACCCAAGCAACCACTGAAGTACCAGAGGTCTTGAGTACATTCTGAAGTTTCCTAAATGTGTCAGCCTCACCATCGAGATAAGTTGGATCAAGGATTTTGTCAACAAGGTGTTCATCTCTTCCTATGAATCAAAAGCAAAAATTTGATATGACGTTTAGACTAAAAAGTAAAAACCAGAAAATATATAGGTTTTGCTAACATACCTGGACCAAGGTTATATATGTGGTGAGTGGCAACATCTAATGATTTCCCAGTTTTATTTACTAATTCCCGAAACCAGCCTTCGTCGAAGAAACCTCCTGGTGCAATGACCAGAGGCTTAGGTCCAAAATTCTTGTAAGCGTCTTGTACTAGTTTGTACAAGGCAGTAGTATCAGATGCATATTGATCTGCTGCAACTCTGGTTCCAACTCCACTCCCACACAATTCATTCCCTGGAAAGAAAATTAACAGCATACGTTGGATTATTCTTGTAAAACTTTAACAATATGTTAAACTCGTTCTGTTTCAAAAAGAATAAACCTATTTGACTTAGCATGGTGTTTAAGAAAGAACGTAAGACTTTTGAAACTTATGGTAAAAAACAATCCATAGATATTTGTGTGGTTATAAATCATCTCATTAAGGGTAAAATGAGATGTTTAAACTTCCTTTGTTTCCATATTTAGAAAGGGTCCTTTTTTTGAAACGTACTAAAAAGGAAAGAGGTTCATTCTTTTTAAGCGGAGGGAGTGGCATGGTTTTATAGACATGTTTTTGCATAATATTCTTGAATAACTTCCTTCATCTTGTCACAATTATTGTAGAATTAGACAAATTGAAGAACAGTGCAGTTCTTACCAAGCTCCCAACCGTGGATAACGTATCCCTTTTTGACAGTATAACGTATAAGCGATTCAGCATTGCTTGAATCCCAAGCTCCCACGGATAAACCATCGGGGTGTACAGATCTTCCGTAAAGAGCATTCAATCCAAAAATTATACTAGCCCTGAATGGAACAAATGTTTTTCAAGTTATAAAGAGAAATTGAAAAGTCGCAAAACGAAAAAAGGAAACAGAAGACGTGCTTCTTACCCGGATTTATTAAAGAATGCATTGAGTTCATCCCATCTAGACAAGGGAAGACACCCTGGAGTAAAACCAAACATCTCTGAAGTGTTTTGAACAAATGAAACACAGGGCTGTTTATGATCTTCAGTTTGGTATATGACTTTGTCTTGCAAGGTGCCTCCTAGCCGAATCTTTAATGGCGAGAAGGCTGCAACATAATTATGAAGAATATAAGTGCCTCTAGTTTGTTACAGAAACATGTAGAAATGTGAAATCTCTTAATATTAGGAGCTAGCTATATCTATGTTGTGCGGACTCTCCAAAATGCGGCAGACCCGTATCGGATCCTTCAAAAATACACTACTTTTGAAGGATCCAACATGCACGCGACAACATTTTGGAAAGTCCGAGCAACATAGAGCTATATCATCATACCTTTTATTGCATTGAGAAAAATAATGTTGTTAAGATCCTGCACATAGAAGAGATGATCAGATGAACACTAGTAAGTAATGCATCACAAGATTAATAGAATTACTTTTGAGTAATGTCACATGCAACTATTAAATGGTAAAACAACTTTTTTTGCTTCTCTATTTCATTTGACATCTTATAACTACAGGGAATCAAGTCATTCTTGTTTTTTTGGTTTCTTTTTTTTTTTTCTTGGTTTTTTTTTTCTCAAAAAAATGAAGAGATCATACCAAACAAACAACCACATTTTTTTGTTGAATTGTTTTCTTTTCTTTGGTTGGGGTGGGTAAGGAAACCCAACAGATCCTCAACATACTAAGTCAATCTTTCACAAGAACAAGCTGAAACTAGAATAACAGCTACACCTCAATCCCATGCAAGTTCAGATCGGCTATATGAATCCTCATGGGTCATGTCGCACCATTTAAGCTCTTATCATTCAATATTTAACAACAAGAAGTACCACAAGTTATCTATATTTACTAGTGGCGTATAAATCTATAAGCTGAAACAAAAATAGCACCACAAAATATTTATGATGACCCTGCAATTCTTTACATTCCAACATTTCAAATTTACACTACATTAACTGGACACAAACTTTTGCAGCTACACTCCCTTTAATTCAAATTCAAAAAGAAATAGTAGGAAAATTTTCCATTTTTGGGTGGACAAAAATATCAACTTTAACATCCCATGTATTGAAAACAGAGGATTAACAACTATACTATAGTATCACAAATTTAACAGAACTACACCATAACAACATTTTTAAGTCGAGGTGCGCACAAGCAATTCAGACACTACTGTTAAAAAAGAAAAAGTATTTCTACACATTAAAACTGTAGAGAAGCTTACTAAAAAGGGAAATGCAATCAAGAAAACAATACCAGATTAAGTAAAGAAGCATGGTCCCAAGCACAAGTTCCATAATCACATTTCTCAGGTGGCCACCAATCCAAAGTAGCACAAATGAAATTATTGTCTATTCTTCCAATGGCATTCTTCCCATCTATAAACACACTGCCTTGAGCAACCTCTGAGTACCCACAAATCAATCTCAAACTAAACAAACAAATCCACACCAACACTCCCTTTTGCAAAAATAAAGAACCCATTCTTGAGAAAATTAAGAAACTTGAGCTAGTTGTCAAGATCTATGTCTCAAGCTCAAGATTGCTAGAAAATGAAATGGGGTTGCTGTAGAACTCGCCATTAGAGAAGAGTTTATAAAGGTAGAGAGTAAGGGTGACACAAAGACAGATATAAAGATTATTCTTAATCAGCCATTATGGTCAAGATTTGGATCAAGAAATGCTTCTTTTTCTAATGTCAAGTTTGGAAAGAAATTTACTATAGATTTGGTGGTCAATGGTCATGTTGGATATATAAAATACAGTTAAAAAAAAAAAAGATCTAAGTTATAAATGGTAAAAAATCCATATGCGATCGCTATAAATTAATCTGTTATAGCAAATCATTTATTATATATTATTATTTAAAAAATTTTAACTTAAATAATCACCTACTAACTGTTTAAGGTAAGAATATTTGACAGATATATAATATATGTATAATTCAGTGGCGAGACAAGAAATTTTGCTAAGGGTATTCAAGATTTAATATATGCAGTATAATTTTTACATAGTATAATTTTTAAACGAAAAGTGTTTGATTGATCACTCTTCATTGTATGTGACTACACTACTGATATAATCTATGTAATATATATATATATATATATATATTACATAGATCTTAAATTTCATAAATAACATATATTGTGTGAGAGAATAATGTAGACATCAAGTTGGCAGTGGGCCATTTTTTTGGGTTCTTTGCTTGAGGAAAGTGAAAAAAGATTGCTCAACTACACGGGAAAAGATAAGTATTGTCTGTGGGACCATTAATTCTTTCCATTGCTCTCTAACCAATGCCTCTTTTTCCATTATAGGGTGAATTACTCTAGCTGCATTCCAGAATAAGTAATTGTTTTCTAGGAAAATGTACTTAAAACTTTAGTGGAATAGGTTGTTTTTTAAATGCCGCCTCGCGTTCGTGATATCTACGTTACTGGAACCCTATCTTTCTATTCGCCCTGATTCCCTATGCTCGGTTTCACAATAAATTTCAAATATATCTATTTGAGAGATGTTTAATTTTGTGCTTTTCTAATTACTTAGAAGGGTTCAAGAAGCTCTATTTTGTGTATATTCGAGAACAAGACTATCAAATGATCGACCGAATAACATATTTTATTAAATAATGAAGGAAAGTGTCGCAAAGGTTCGAATTCACTAGAATTACAAGGACAATGAGGATAGTATTTTGCCGATGTCTAGTCATAAACGGGTTTTTACAACCTTTTTTAGGCACGTACATGAGATGTTTGAGAATTGATATGATAATTAGATTTAGAGTTGGACATATGAGAGGTTTGAGAATTTGTATGATAAGTAACTTGTTTGTGCATGTGGTATAATCATAATGGAAATAATTATTACACTATCACAACGGTAAAGTCATAATATATATGATCTATAGATTATGAATTCAAGCCGTGAAAGCAATCATTAAAGTTTGCATTACGGTAGAATGTTTACTTCACACTCTTTGGAGGGTTGCAGCCCTTCCTCGAACACTGCTTGCATGCGGAATGCTTTGTATATCGGGCTGAACTTATTAATGATAATGAACATGGAACCACCAAGATTCAAATTCTACTAGGGAAGAAGGGCAATGGTGGAGGTGTTTGGAGAACATATGAACTGAATAAAGCCTGGCTAGCTGGACCAAAGAGAAAAGACCTCACTCTAAAATCTTGCAAATGCAGGGAACATGTGATTAGAAAAAAGGAGTAGGTAGCATTTTCAAGTTCAGGTGAATTTGGTGAGTGTCAGAAAGGTCATTTCACCAGACAAGGATACCGAACAACCTATCCTGAAGTTGATGGAACGTTTGCTTCTTCTTTTTTTTCTTCAATAATCAACAAAATTATTCAGTATTTACAGTGTTATATCATCATATGCCAATGGAACGTTTACTTAACTGTCTAAAATGACTTAAAATGTAAACCTATAAATTTCTTTTACATTAACTAATCTTAGAACCCGCGCGATGCGTGAATAATTTTACAGAATATTAAATCTTATAAAATTATGATCTAAAATATCATATTATTTTATTAAATATTAGTTATTATTTTATTATTTTATGTAGTTTACAAAAATATAATAAAATTTATACAAAATCAAAGGATACACATCATATAGTAATTAAATTCTATACATTGTTTATTCTTTATTAAATTAGCAAGTACTTAGTACCATACATTTACTAATGTGTCTTTTTATGAACT
This sequence comes from Nicotiana obtusifolia, assembly GCA_002018475.1. Classification (NCBI taxonomy): domain Eukaryota; kingdom Viridiplantae; phylum Streptophyta; class Magnoliopsida; order Solanales; family Solanaceae; genus Nicotiana; species Nicotiana obtusifolia. The sequence goes on along the minus strand of MCJB01010399.1, from coordinate 966 downwards.
TGCCAATTGACTTAATATTTTGATACTACTTCTCTTTAATATAACATAAGTATATATTTTCTTATTATGGATTTTTTTTTATACTTATGTTATACTGTTCAAAAATTCTTCAATTGTCTTGTCTTTTTATTAACTTGTCAATTGGCTTAATATTTTGGTACTACTTCTCTTTAATATAACATAAGCATATATTTTCTTATTATGGAAATATTTTTATTTTTTTTATACTTATGTTATACTGTTTAAAAGCTCTTCAATTTTCTAAATTTATCAATAATTTTCTTGAGGGTATTTATTTTTTAATTAATTAAAATATAAATCTAATAAAATTATCTTTATCACCCTCTTTTCATACATTCTTTTCTACTGAAATATTTGATTAATTTTTTATTTTGTATTTTAACTGAATTTGAATTCATAAAAAGTATAACGAGATAAACCTTTTATTATTGTTATAACAAATAAAATATATTTTTAATAATTAATAATTTGTGTTTTATATATAATATATTATCTTATGTATAATATCCTGATGGTTTCTTTACACTTTTGTATTTTACATTATGAATTTACGAGTTCTATTTATTAACTAAAATTTTCTACACAAGAAATTTAATTAATATATAAATTTTTACACTTGCTTTTTAGTATTCTTCCTTTATGACTGTTTGTTTATTATGATTTTAGTTACCTGTATATGTACAACTTTTCTCATAATAATTCTAATTATACATCTTACATTTTTATCTTTTCCCATAAATTTATATTTTATTTCTTTTTTGTTCATTGCTTATCTAATTGTATTATCCATTACTTAATATTATTAAGTTGACATATGAATTTTTAATAAATTACCAGTTTAGTATAATAACTAATCCCCAATTTGAATTGAAAGTTTTTTATTTCTTTTATTTTAATATTTATTTTAAAATAATTTTAAAACTCCAACTTGAAACTACTCTCCAA
>MCJB01010388.1:193755-245698 GCA_002018475.1 Nicotiana obtusifolia | reverse complement strand
AACTATTAAAACGAAATCATCAAGTTAGAAACACAATATTCATGGCTAATCACAACCCCAGAACAAGGGGTGATTAGCCACTCATGTTCAACAAAACCAAATAACTAAGTATGAAAAACTAAAATAAAGATACTAGATTGAATTGATGAACTGAGAATTTGCTTGTAAGTTGTTGATGTTCCTAGGCCTCCTTTTTCTCCAAAATCACGTTCTACCCCTCTTAGATAGGTTTAGGGGATGTTTATATAGGAGTTGGGAAGGTTTAGGGTCGGCTTGGGAGTCTTCTAGGCGAAGTAGGACAAAATCCCGAAATCAGTCCCCTGAGCAACGCCCAGCGCCCCCCAGGGGACTGAAGGCAGTAACTTTCCAAAGGCCTCTGTTTCCAGCGCCACAGGCAGCGCTGGGCGCTGGCCTGTGGGCTGCCTTGTTCCTCTGTCCGATTCTTCTTGTTTTGGCTCGTTTCTTCCCCGGTTTCGTCCCCGATTGCTTTCAACTCATTCCTACACATAAAAACATATTATATTAACATGAATCGATGCAATTAATGTCCCAATCCACACAAACAAGAGCTAAACATGAGATAATTTACACATTATTTAATACCTTTTCTACCAATTATCAACACCCCACACTTAGACTCTTGCTCGCTCTCGAGCAATGGGATTTTAACCAACCTTTCCCAACTACTAACTCTTAAGATTAGCACGAAACATTCAACATTAAAACAATTCATACTCTTGAACACAATCAATACTAGTTGAACAAGTATGAACACATAAATTATCTATATCATTCCCATAAAGTTCAATTAAGCCCATTAATTCAATCACATTCAACACCCCAATTGTCATCACCCAACCTCAAAAGCCGACTTGCCACATTAAGCTACTTCAATTCATATACTTACCCAACAAGACAATTCATACATTACCAATTGTTCATGAAATCATGTGCCCTCACTAATATATGAAGAGTGAATATATATCTGAATGGAATCACACAAAATTTGCACAACAAACTCTCACTCTCACAAAGAACTCGTATGCATCCCATAAAGTACCATAAGCTTGCCCGTAGTGTAGACTTCCACTAATTGAGTTAGTCAAATCTAAGATCAAGTAGGACTTTGTCGGTTTGTAATGTAGGCTAGGGGACGGGTAGGATATATATGGTAGTAGTGACTAGTCCTCCTAAGCACTTAATACACTACACTCAATATTCAAACACTTCTTTTTTCTTTCAATCACTAAACTTGCCTCACACACACAGCCCTTCTTTTTTCAACTCACTTAGCATACTACAATAGGAGGTGAATATTTTCATATCTTTTCCAATATCAATTTTTTTTCTCTTTTTTTTTTCATCATCAATTTTTTTTTTCTTATTTCTCACCTTCCATACACATTTTTTTATCCGCTAGTGATTTATCAATTTAGCTTCACATAACCAATAAGTCCTTTCATTGTTCCATTCATCCACAAGACAATCCTTCTAACTGCCCTTACTTCTTCTAGCGACTAAGTGCTTTCGAAGGTAAAGGTTCAATTAAGGCTCAATTCAAGAACAAAATAAAGGGAATGGCTTGTAATGTAGGTACCGAAAGAAAGAGGCTGACAGGCTCAAAAAGGGCTAACAATGGACAAATATATATTCGATGCGACAAGCACATCAAAAATTAAACAAAGAAGTGCCTATATCATTTCTTAGATTATCCCAACTTACAATTTCGCTTTAATTAACACACGGGGCAAGTTCTAGACTATACGAGATAACATAGAGAATCAAAATCTCACCCACACGATGCACATGACTCAATCACAATGGTCCTATTCAAATGTCGAGTTGAGCAAGCATATTTACTTGAGGCAATTAAGCAATAACGCACTAGATGTTTAAGCAAGTCAACTATTGAGAGGAGGCATCACAAATTGGGCTGTCTTCTTTTCACTTATTTCAACACTTAACTTATGGGAATTTAGATCATGTGTCATAACTTATTGCACTAGCATAAACGGCGTCAAAAAGTATTGCATTCTTACTCAGTTTTTCCTAATACTAATCCTAAAAGAAAAATTAAAGTTGCCCGGTTCGATTTACATCCTTGGAAAAGAACCGGTGCCCTAAGAAAAACCAAGGAAAAATTACCTATTAACCTAAAAATAAAGGAAAATCTTTTTGATGTTTTTAATCCAATTTTTATCCCTCAAGAAAACAATCCATCGTCGGGAAAAATCTGAAATTTTTTTTTTTCAAAAATTAACAGTTTATACATTAAAATACTAACACTACAACTATTTAAAATAATAACAATACCACTATTAAAAAGACAAAAATAAAACTAAATCATACATGATATACATTCACAACACTGAAAACACAGGTATTTCCCCACCCCACACTTAAATAATGCATCGCCCTCGATGCATACAAACATGTAAAATAGAGCAGGGTGAGAAGAAAACTCCCTGTTTGCGCTTTCTTCAGGTTAACAGCGAGGTGGTGGAGGGGGTTCCAACGCTTGTACCTTTGCTACTATTATCACGGGCCATATTATCCTGCAACATAAGCAAACAGGAATGTGAGCAATATTCAAAACATATGCAAGTCGTCACATGACCCCACGCTTAAAATCGAAGCATCAGTAAAAGTGTTGAGCCGTAGTATCCCGACCCCACACTTAAAATCGTAGCACATTCTGCCTACAGCGCCCCAGGCAGCGCCGGGCGCTGGCCTGGGCGCTGAAGGCAGATTATTTTTCGCCTCCCTTTTTTTTTTTTTTTTTGCGTCACTTATTACAACATTACATACACTAGTTTAATACATCAATTATGTTCTTCTAGCTAATCTAAAAATCTAAAACAAGAAGTTAACTAAAAACAACATTAAACATTGGGTTGCCTCCCAATAAGCGCCTAATTTAACATCGCGGCACGACTCAGATTCGTGCTCTCAATCTGGCTTGATTTCTAGCCTCCGAGCTTCTTTAACAAATGGCCTGAGATGGGTCAGAGTGATAGGCCTTTCCCATTCTTCTGCTTTTCTGCGCCCCGGGACATAATTGACGGAAATATCCGGTACTTTCTTAATTTCTTTCGTCAGACTCTTTTCCACCTCCCCAAGCAATCCTCGTTCAATGGGATCAACCGGCATCATGTAAGGCACTACTGATGTGGAAGCATTCTCCACCACCGAGATCATTGCTAATTCCTCATAGTGGGTTGGCAACCGAAGTGGTTTATAAACCTTGAATACTTCTTCTTGATTATCCACTCTCATCGTCATTTTACCCTCGCAGACATCGATAATGGCACGGCCTGTTGCTAAGAATGGACGCCCCAAAATAAATGGGACATCATGATCTGGCTCGTAATCTAGGATGATGAAGTCAGCCGAAAATATGAATGAGCCAACTTGAACCAGAACGTCCTCAATTACTCCCTCTGGGTGAGCGAGGGAGTGATCTGCTAGCTGTAAAGTAACTGTTGTTGGGCGTGGTTCACCCAACCCCAACTGTTGGAATACTGAGAGTGGCATCAAGTTTATACTCGCTCCAAGGTCGCATAGTGCTCTTCCCACCGCATGTTTCCCAATAGATATCTGAATCGTGAAGCTGCCCGGATCCTTTAGTTTTTGCGGTAATTTCCCTTGAATTCTCGAACTGCACTCTTCAGTAAGTGCCACCGTTTCAAACTCATTCAATCTTCTTTTGTTGGCCACAATATCCTTTATGTACTTTGCATATTTCGGCACTTCTTGAAGAATATCCACTAATAGAATGTTTATTTGCACCTGTTTTAAGATCTCAAGGAATTTCTTGTAGGCCTCATTGTCTCTCAACTTTTTCAATCTCTGTGGAAAGGGAGGTGGTGGCCTTGCAACCAATTGTGGGGGTTGCTTAGCCACTACCTCGTCGACTGAATTTTCATCTCCTTTGGCCTTTTCTAAAGTTATCTTCATGGTGGTTGGTTTTTCATTGAACATTACCTGCTTTTTCTGTTTCTTTTCGACCTCTTCTAGCTGTCTCCCGTTCCTCAAGGAAACTGCATTTAGTGCTGCCCGTGGATTAGCTTCAGTGTCGCTGGGTAGTGCCCCAGCAGGTCGAGTATTCTGCGCTCCGGCCAACTGCCCCAACTGGCGCTCCAAATTTCTCACTGTAGTAGTGAGGGTTTGATACTCAGTTCTAAATTGTTTGTTATCTTGCACTAGCTGCTTCAGTAAGTCATTTGTGTTATCCTCATATTGAGGAGGTTGCCTCTGTGATTGATTATAATTTCCTTGTGGTCTACTCATATTCTGCTGCGGTTGATTACCTCCCCATGAAAAATTGGGATGATTCCTCCAATTTGGATTGTAGGAATTTCCATACTGTGCATGTTGATTCACGGGGCCCCTGCTTTGTTGTCCCACATAATATATAGACTCTGGATTGGTGGCATACATATCACTTGTGTGGTTATAATCACACATCTCACAACATAGTGACATTTGCTGAACCTGCTGCCTGGGTTGACCCTGCTGCGTAGTTATCCGATTCATCTGATTTGCCAATTTGGCCATTTCAGCTCTCATGGCTGCCAAGTCATCCAATTCTATCAAACCCGCTCCTTTCTACTTTATGGCTCTGCGTGAGTCACCATCACCTTGCCAATTATGGTCATTGGCTGTAAAGTTGTTCAATAAAAGTTGGATTTCACTGTAAGGTTTAGCCATGCAACTTCCACCGCACGCTGAATCAAGGTTCATCTTTGAGGCTTCATCTAACCCATCAACAAATGTATGCCCAAGTACCTCATCTGTTTGGCAATGGTGTGGACAGTCTCTAAGTAGCTTTTTGTACCTCTTCCATGCCTGTCGAAGGGTTTCCCCCTCTCGTTGTTCAAAGCCCAAAATCTCACTTCTCAGTGACTTGGTTTTCTTGGTAGGAAAGAATTTGATCAGAAACTTTCTTGACAAGTCATCCCATGTATAAATACTGTTTGCCGATTCCTTTTGTAGCCACTCTTTTGCTTCCCCCAACAGAGAAAGGGAAACAATGTTAATCTCACATAATCCTTCGACACATTTGGGTAATTGTAAGTGTCTGTGATCTCCAAAAAGTTTTGAATGTATCGTTGTGGGTCTTCGTGAGACAGCCCCACATATTGCCCCGTAGACTGGATGAGTTGCACCATATACTGCTTCAGCTCAAAATGTCCTGTGATCTCAGGCTTGACAATTGCCTGAGTCATATTGGCCAGATTAGGCCTTGCAGCTTCAATCACCGCCCTTTCTGCGTTTCCTGCCATCTCGATAGGTTGTGGTTGAACAACTATGTCCAGCTCTGGGTTAGTTCTGGTCCTGGCGTCTACTTCCCTCCTTACTCTGTGTAAGGTACGTTCAATTTCTGGATCAAAGGGAAGCAGGTTGTTTTCACTTCTACTTCTCCGCATTCAACAGAAAAGCCTGTGTCAAAGCAAACAACGTCAGCCGATTAATATTACTTGAATAAATAACAAATAAAAGCTGAAATTAGTAAAGTAGCAGAATTTTTAAGTCCCCGGCAACGGCGCCAAAAACTTGTTGCTCCCTAACGCACACGCAAGTATACGTGATCGACAAGTAATATAGGACAATGAGTCCGGATTATCGTACCCAAGGGACTTAAGTTTAACTACTTTATAACAATTAATATAGTTAATTAATCAAGCAAGAATCAAGTGGAATAGTGATTTATTCTAAATTGTATTGCTAACTTATATCTAAGAATTGCAAAGAACAAATATGTGTTTTGTAATCAATAAAACAAAGATTCCAGGGTTGTGATTATGTTTCCAATCCTATTGCGTTCTAATTGACTTATCGTTCATATAGTTAATGTAAGATTGCTAATTTATCGATAATGATACTCATAGTCTTCTTCCGAAGTACTATTCGCCTATTCCTAACAAGATTAACGCCTATATTCCTATGGAATTAATCTTGTAAGAATGCATTAAGAACACGATTATCCAATTAAGCATGGTGATTAAGTATATTCCTATCCTAACCACGAATCCGCTCTTTTTACAAAGTTAAGAACATGCTTTCTTCAATCTTATTCTAATCTAGACTTAGTTTTCTCAAACATAGCATAGATAATTGATAGAACTTAATTGATGGCCAAAACAATTAAGCAATTTAGCATAGACTTGAAGAAACAATCTTATTCACATTAACTAATGAAACGAAATATCAAGTTAGAAACACAATATTCATGGCTAATCACAACCCCAGAACAAGGGGTGATTAGCCACTCATGTTCAACAAAATCAAATAACTAAGTATGAAACACTAAATAGAGATACTAGATTGAATTGATGAACTGAGAATTTGCTTGTAATGTTGATGTTCCTAAGCCTCCTTAGACTCCAAAATCACGTTCTTCCCCTCTTAGATAGGTTTAGGGGTGTTTATATAGGAGTTGGGAAGGTTTGGGGTCGGTTTGGGGTTCTTATAGATGAAGCAGGACACACTTTCCGCCAACGGCGCCCGGAGTGGTGCCCAGCGCTCCCCAGGGGACTGCTGCCAGTGACGTTTTCCAGCCCTCTGTCTCCAGAGCCACAGGCAGCGCTGGGCGCTGGCCTGTGGCTTCCCATCTTCCTTTGTTCGGTTCTTCTCGTTTTGGCTCGTTTCTTCCCCGGTTTCGTCCCCGATTGCTTTCAACTCATTCCTACACATAAAAACATATTATATTAACATGAATCGATGCCATTAACGTCCCAAATTCACAACATCAAGAGCTAAATATGAGATAATTTACATAACATTTTATATCTTTTCTACCAATTATCAAATATTATATTTGTACTTAGGGCTATTTGAAGGATGTTTTAGAATGCAGGAATTTGACAAAAAGACACACAAATTGAGAAGGAGTTCTTGAAACGGTGGAAAAACAACAATGTGACAAATGCTACACAAATGCGATCGCATTATCAATATGCGAGCCGTATTTGTGTCGCAAACTGAAGCAGAAAATTGAACAAACATAGCTATCACAAATGCGACGATGTACAACAGTTCGCAAATCGCATTTGCGTTATGCGGTCCGCATTCTCATCGCAAACAGAGACAGAGAATTTGGTTCAAAACAATGACATAAATGCGGTGAGGTAGCTCTACTTTGCGTTCCGCATTTACAATATGCGATGACTTAATCATCGCATACTGACAGGTACGTGTCCGCATTCCCTCCTCTTCTAAATCCTTCAACCTAGTATATAAAAAAAAAAAAGAGAGAAAAGAAAACACAACAGAGAACGAACATCGATTGACATTATCGGAGGAAATTGAATTTCAAGCTTTCCAAATATCAAACTGTTGATTGAAAGTTGTCCTAAATCCTCACATCTTCTTCCTAGGTATGTTCGACCCTTGCTATATTTTTAATTTTAATTTTGCAAGTTAGGTTTGGTGTTTCAATGGAGCTTTTGAACTTTTGGGGGATGAAGACAAGGATCTAGGGTTATAATTCTTGGGGGATGAACCTACTTATGTATTTAAAGGTATTTGCGGTCCACAAAATCAAAATGTGGACCGCAATTTGACCGCATCCTTAAACCCTAGATATCTTAGAAAGAAAACAAATGCGGTGCCTTTTCGATCGCATAATGACTATGCGGACCGCAAAGGCACAGTAAACAAGGCCAGAACATTTTGAGTAGCATCATCAATTTATGCGGTCAGTTTGCAATCGCATATCTCACTTTGCGGTGAATATGCGATTGCATTTGTATGTATCCAACAGGCCTATGCACAAAAACATTCTGCGATGGTTATGCGATTCGCATATTCCACCGCAGAATGAAACCTGGCTTGGCACACCTAAGAATGCGACGAGTTCGCGGTTCGCATAGTTGATATGTGACCGCAAACCACGCCACATTTCTGTAAATCTTTGTTGATTATTCCTGTTTTGCTTTCCTCCAATGATGATAATGTCGCTTACATCTCACCCTCATGCAGTTATGGCAGCCAAAAAGCACTCTGTAAAGAGAAGGCCATCATCCGCTTCTACCTCAGAACAACCCAAACGGGTAAGAGTGGAATCACATGTGCCAAGCACCTCCCAGTCTGATGAGGAGGAACGCATACCGGAAGTCGATCTAGTGGCTGAGGCCAAAAGGAAACGCGGTGATGACCTTCAGCTTCGATTCGGGGGTGAAGGTTCTAGAACATTGTTTAGGGAAATGCTAACAAAAAGGAAACTCTTGGGGGAGAAAAAGTTAAGTTTGAATGGATTACAGGAACAGTACCCTCATATTCTCGACAATATCCAAACGAGAAAATGGGAGTACTTTACTGGGGACCCTAAAGAATATAATGAGTCAATGGTCCGGGAATTCTATGTATCTTACGGAGCTTCACGAACAGGGTACCATAGACGCAACAGAATATTCACTGGCATCGTCCACGTTCGGGGAAAGGCTGTGTTTTGTAACAGTGAGCATATTAATGAACTCTACTTCCCCGATTGGGAATCAGGCACAGCTGAGTACGATGCCAAGTACTCCAACAGAGAACACGAACGTGGATAGATAGCGTACGTTATTGCCAAGGGGACTCCTGCCTGGATTAACCCTGGAAAGAAAATCTATAAAGAGGACCTCACAAGGGAGGGAAAATTTTGGCTAAACTTCGTCACCTCCCATTTAATGCCGTCCAGAAACGAAACAGATATCAGCATTGAAAAAGCACTTCTCATTGCGTGTATTATGGCCGGTATTAAAATTGACATGGGGAGTCTCATTTTCCAGGAGATTGGCATCCGGGCAACGCAGCGTGCTACATCACTTCCCTTTCCGAGTTTGATCACAACCCTTTGCCAAGAGGTGAATGTTCCTTTCTTGCCACAAGCTGACAAACTCGGACGGTCAACGAGGGATATTGATATCACTCGTATCAGTGATTCTGCTGCCCCAGCGGAGACCCCAATCCAGGACATTGACTCCCAAAATCTCCTATCTCCCCAAGATCCAGAAGCCTCCAGAGACTGCACCCCCATCCACCACGGGTCCATCTTCTTCATCAATGCCAGCCCTTTCAAGACTTGATCTAATTGCCCAGCATGCCAATGCCAAAGTGGACCAACTTTTGAAAACCCTGCCCCACCTGATCAAACAGGCCCTGACTCCTATTCAAACGTCAGTGACCGCTCTCCAGCAACAACAAACATTGTTCGGAGATCGGTTGCAAAAACTTGAGTCTAGGGTTGAACAGATTGAAAAAGGTGAGGCTAGGGGTTTACCCCAGGTGAGGGAGGAAGTAAAATCCATGAAGACCGAACTCCAGAAAATGCAAAATTTGGAGTTCGACATAGCATCTCTCCTCCCCAAAGAGGGTAACCAGAGTGCAGACATCGCTGCACCAGACTTGGGCTTGGACTTTACTGCTCTAATGGCAGGCATTGCACCTTCGTCTGCCAAAGTGTCTCATCCTCCAACTCCTCCGGTACCGGTAGATGTTACTGATGACGAGACATCGGGGCAGTCATCAGAGTTAGAAAGGGAGGAGTCAGAGGATGCAAGTTCATGGTCCGATGAGGCTGATGACCCTAAGGAGAAGGGCAAAGCAATTGCGACGGCAACAGCGGAGGAAGAAGAGCACGCAGACATTGAGAGGGCCATACAGCACTCGCTAGCGGATGTGGCCGCCCGTGTAGACTCATCGGCCACACAGCCACCAGTGGGCGAAGCTAGCAGCTCGACAGCCCCACCACCTGCTCCAGTTCAGTCTCACAGCCCTCCTGCAGCTCCAGAGGATTCCTAGGCTACTGAATCTCGTCGCGCAAATGCGCCCCAGGGAGCCCCTTGCACTCTATCTTCTTTTCTTATGCATTGGGGACAATGCATGATTTCGATTGGGGGTGGTAGCCTTATTTGTGTATTTGATCTATTTTCTTGTTTAGTGACATTGATAACTGTAAAATATGTAGCAATGATTAATGATTTATGTATATATGCTGTTGTAGTTAAATAGTTAGTGAAATAAAGTTTGTCAATAAAATCTCCTTGTTTTTTCTTTGCCGGGTTCTTTTTCAAGGGAGTAATAGTAGAACCGGGTTTATTAAAATGAGATATATTGACCGGGATGGTGAAATAGTTTAGTATCAAGTATGTAAATCTGTGTGTAGATTATACCCTTGTTAACAAATCAACTATGTGAACTGGAGGCTCACTCTATAACTCTAGGTCCACCTAGAGTTGTGTATGTATACATGAGGAAAGCCTCGAGTGACCAAATGTTAACTCTAAAGCTGTAAGCTATGTTAACCGAACAGTTTGTGTGCCAATGTGTGGGAGCTCTTTGTTTGAATATTTCTTGTGTTGCTTCTGCCATCTAGAACTTTCCCGGTTGGTTTTTCGACGCTTATTATAAGTGCAATGAGTTGGAGAAAGGATCTTAGGCATTCTTTGTTTATGTATGAAACCTTTTTAGCCTCTTTTAGCCTACCCGTGTATAAATAATATCATTAGTTCCCCATTTGAGCCTTTTAGCCTTTTCCTTGGCCTCCTCTTACAAACCTTTCCCGTTCGTAAAATAATGACCTCTTTTGAACCCGTTCCTCCTTGAACATTGAGAACAGAGCTAAAAGCCTAAGTTGGGTGTGTGGGTCAAAATGGAAATGGATAAGGCTGTGAAGTGAGGGTGAGAGCCTGCTAATGTGAATTTATGAAAGCTACAAAGAAGAAAAAAAAAAGAGAGAGAAAGAAAGAGAAAAGAAAAAGAAAAGAAAAAGAAAATAGTTATATATGTATTTACAATAATGGAGCTCTGAAATAGATTTGAGAGGTATTTAAGGCGGGCCCACTTTGGGAACTAAACGCCAGTGAGGCTATGGGGTTGAAAAGAAGCGAAATGTTAAAAGAAAGAAGAATGTAATTAGTGTTCAAGGAGGATGTTGTCACTCACATCTAAATATATATCCTACCCTTCCTTAAACCTACATTACAAGCTTACAAAGTCCTTATGTGATCTCCAACCCAGTGTTCTTAGAAGTAGGTGACGAATTAAAATAAGGGCAAGCATATGGTATGGCATGTGGTGACACTTGAAATTTTGTTCTGAGAGTGAGTGTATTTGCATTTGAGTCCCTTTGTATTGCTATGATAAATATTGTGAGAGTGGGACTTTCTTTCCAATGAGGGCACATAAACTGCTAGGTTGATAGAAAGTTGAGTTTTGAGTAAAGAATAAGTGCATTCAGCTGAAGGTAACCTTTAGTTACTTTGTTGAGGCTCAAAGTTCACAAGTTGATTGGTTGTCCTTGAATATACTGATGATTCAGGAAGGGTAAAGTATTCAAAGAGATATACTTGAGATGCAAACAACAAACACCGTCCATAGTCAGTATTGTTTCATGTTTGATAAGTAGAGTCTAGACTAGGATAGTATCGTTTTAGTTGCTTGAGAACAAGCAAGAGTTTAAGTTGGGGGTGTTGATGTACCGGGTAATTTCGGCACATTTTGATACTACTTGCTTAGAGTTTAACTTGTTTTATGTGCAAATTCTACTGATACTTATGTAATTTTAGTGTATTTTGCAGAACATCGAATGTAAGGACCCAAAAGCACGGAAAAGAGCTAAAAAGGCTAACTAAAGACAAGAAAAGACTTAAACAGCATCGCAGATGTGAGTATGCGATCGCAAACAGCGAATGCGGACCGCATAATTCACAAGCAAATCGCGAATAAGGACAGAACTTTGGGCACTTCTTCATGTCGAGAATGCGGTCGCATATGCGACCGCAAAATAAGAATGCGAATCGCAAATTTGCATTGTGAAATCGCAAACACAAGCAGAGTTTTTGGGTGAAAATCAAGGTGAAGAATGCGATCGCATAATCGATATGCGAACCGCAATTACAGTATGCGACGAAGGCAAATCCTGGGGTTAGAAATGCGATGGAGGAAGAAGATTTGCGGACCACATTTCTGTTTTGCGACAGAAATGCGGTCTGCATTATTACACCAGCACCAAATTAGTCCGGATTTTGCCTCGGGTTTTAGGCCTCTATAAATAGGTTTAATAGGATTTTGTGAGGGACACCTTGTCATAATTGAGAGTACAAAGTACGGGCAATTAGCTAGTTTGAATTCTTGGAAGCTTTTGGGATCAATTACTTTCTATTTTGTAAGATTATGACAATTACTATTCTTTCTTATTCAATGTTCAGCATGAGTAGCTAAATTTAAACGCTAAGGTTGTGAACCCTAGATGGGTACAGTGTTATTGAGATTTTGATATTGAATATGATTTCAACGGATGATTGATATTTATTTACTTCTTATCCTTCAACAATTGTTAATGGTTGCAAAACAAATGCCAATTAATTCTATCTTTGCTTGGGAAAGTGGAATAGAATTTGGTAGAAGTAAATAACAAAGACTCAAGGCTTTAAACCTTGTTTAATAAAATCACTTAGGAATAAGTGGGTTTTAATTTGGCATTAATTGATTGTTTTGAATCACAACTCTTTTGTATTTGGAAAAATCATAAAGAGGATATGTTATCCAACTATTGGAAAATATTGGGTAGTAAATTAGGCATCAATTGCATATCAAGAAAGTTTTCCGTTGGAAGTATTCAATATTAATATCAATAGCATTTTACTACATAAAGGGGAACACAACCTTGGTTTCTTTAATTCATATTATTTACATTCACAATATTGCAATCAGTTTTCGTTTACACTTAAGTTTAATATTTCTTTTTATTACAATTACTTGATAGAATTACGACTTAGTCGAGTATTACACTAATTAGATAAACGTTTCACACCTATTCCCTGTGGGATTCGACCCCAACCTTGTTGCGTTATTATATTTGACACCGACCGCTTACACTATTCTTAAGGTGTAATTTGATCGTATCAGTTAACTATTACACGGTCACACATAAAGCAAATAGGAAAAGGAAAAACAACAGAAGAAACTATCGAGCTTCGGCAAAGCCTAATCCTCTGGGCAGAAGATAGAGAAGTTTTCACTATGAATAAAAAGAATAGAAACGTACAAAGAATTTTCACCTAGAATCCTTATATATAGATCCCAAGTAGTCCTAAACCTATAAGAGAACAGTTTTTTCAGTCCTACAAGGATAATAGATTTTTTTTTTCCATATCTATTAGAACAATGAGTTTTCCAAACCTATAGGAACTATGGGTTTCTTAAAATACAAGAAAATAAATTCAAGACACAATTAATAAATCTTTTCCTTGGCTTGAATTCTCCTTATCAACATGAACAACATCTCTCTATCAACTAGATTATCATGTGTGGACACTTTCCTCACACCAACAAACCCTTTTGATACAATGTCTTGGCTGATTTTAATATTTCTTCTGCTCATGGAACATCTTATTTTTAGCAAGATGAATGGCACTCTGGCTATTATAGAAATTGATATCTTCTTGTGAGCTAGTTCAAGATCACTTACCAAGCGTTGTAGCCAAATAACCTCTTTTATTGCTTCCGTAATTCGATACACTCAGCCTCTATGGTATACAAAGCAACATCAGACTGCAATATCGCTTTTCAACTGATGACACTACCAGAGAGAGTAAAACATAATATGTCTGAGATCTTCTCTTATCCAAGTCCCCTGCATAATTCGAATCAACGTATCCAACTATGAATTCACTCTGCTTGTCTTTGTAAAAAGCCAAGCTCATATCTATACTACCCTTCAGGTATCTCAAGATTCACTTTACTGCTTGCCAATGTTCTTTATCAGGAGATGTCATGTATCTACTTACAACACTAACAACATGTGAGATGTCAGGGTGCGTGCAAACCATAGCATACCCACAACACTCAAATATGACACACTAGACATCTGCTCCATCTTTCATCTGTTTTTTTTTTTTGACAGATTTGCAAACAACTTGAAATGGTAAGTAAAAGGAACAAATACAAGTTTAGCATGTGCCATATTAAATCTCTACGGGACCTTCTCAACAGAGGAATATCAGCTCCCAACTCCTTTCCAGACTACCAACAATTCCATTAAATTATAAATGCAATGTATTTCAAAAATTGTATTGTTTGTTACATGATCTTTCGTATTGTTGTCAACTAGTAATAGAAGCAAGTCAGTCCTCGCATATTCAACAAAAACTAACTACAAAACAAATTAATAAGGCAAGTTTCTACAAGTTAAAAAAACATACAATAGGTTTCGGAATTACGGACTTACTAATGATTATGTCTAAACTAGTTCAAGTTAGTGGTTTTAAACCTATTGTGGAGACTTACGAATCATTGTCCAAACTAGTTCAAGTTAGTGGTTGTAGACACAGATTTTGACTCTTGAATCGCAAAGACAAGAAAATAGATGCGATGAACTCAAAAAATATGACAAACATCCTTAGTTACGTATCAAGCAAATTTAAATCTAAGAACTAATGCTTAATCTTTACAAAGTGTAAATTATTGATCTTTATACGCCGTTAATGAGAGGATTTTGATTTAACTCCAAGAACGATGATTTTAAGTTTCGGTGAAGAAGAATCCTATCGAGTTTGAATTACCAGCTAAACTTCTATTCTAGAGAGTTTTCTCAAACTTGTCTGCAACTTCTTGTGTCCTTGCTAGTTTCTAAAGGACGGCATGACATTCTAAATTTGTATAGGTTTCATATTTAAACCATATAAATGCTGTAGCCTATTTCGCGATCTTTATTCTATATATGAAGAACATGTGTTGGTTTTTAATTGTAGAAGCGAATTACGCAAAGGAGTGTAACTTGACTTGAAACAAGTTTACTATATCAATGACCATATGATAAATTTACTACACATCGCTGATACATTTACAAGGATAACACATGTTTATTTAAGCAATTATATAAACCCTTTTATATTAGTAAGCAACCACGTATGTTGACTAAAAAATTGAACAGAGATGAAACTCAGTCATGACGAAAAGTTATAATAATTTGTACAAAGTATAAATAAGACAACTCAATTACAAATAACAGTATGTAAGTGTCAAGAAACTAAATTCTCCATCTTCCAAAGAAGAAAAAGAGGAAACTAAATTTTCATCTTCCAAGTTCTTAAACCACAAAATGGGTGGATTACAAGCTGGTACCGTATTTGGTTCCAAAAGGCTGAAACAAATTACATTTGTATCTTACTGCTATCAGTCAAAATTTTGTTTTATTTTGTTCCATACTGACGTCTCTATTTCTGTGTAAATACAAGAACGTCACAATTTACAACTTACAAAATCACTGCAGGCTGATTGCCTCTTCTCAAATACACTATAAGCCGAGCTCTCAATCTTGTTAAAGCACTGTTATGTAGAATGGATGGCCCTGACATGCTCCCGACAAAGCTCTCAATTTGTCTCCATTGCCCCCTTGATAACTCGGGGATGAAAAACTCCAGTGCAACGAATAGTTTGATAGATCAAATGTGCCGGGTGAGAACACACAAATTTCAATAGGAATTTCCCAAGAAGATAACGGCTCGAGTGCAAAATGAGTAGAGCTTGAAGCTGACCAAATGAACGGTGGAACTGTGTCAGACGACGTTGGCTTCACGATTCGAGCTCCCAGGACATCGGATGTGATTTTGATGTCATTCGACAGTGACAAATCGTGCCAGCCTACTTCATTTCCAGGAGCTGCAGATGCATTGCCTGATGAGCTGAAGCTGACTGCAGAATCAGAGGGATTACAGCGAATGGACACAACATCATCAGAGGAATTATGGACAACCATTCTTAGTGTAATCACACAGAAAGGTTCCTTAAAGTCATGTTTTACAGTTCGGGGGCCATCCATTGTCCACCATATTGGGCTACTGGTCCTGACACTGTAAGACGAAAAAACAAGATCATATCCATAAAAAGAGATACATGTATGCGCACACATATTTATCATTTCATCTCAGAACACTTGCCTGCAGTGACAATTGTGATGTGAGAAAATATTTGCACATTTATTCTCCTCACTTTGTGATCTGGATACCAATATAAAGTCTACAGTGTCTTCATGCTCCTGATCAATTCAAATAAAAAGAAATGTTTAAGTACAGCGTTAAGGCATAGTAAGGGACCATACATCCATTTCCCGAACATAAATATAAAAGCCAAGTGTACTCAGAAATACAATAGTAGGACAAATTTATTTCTCTGAACCACGGAGCAATTATCAATCATTCCAAGTTCCAACTGTCCATTTAGTATCTAGCAGTTGTTTATAGTTCAACTACCCACAACAAGCCCTAGAACCACACAATTAATAATCCTTTGAGGGAATTACAGGACTTCCCTACTGTACAACCAGGAATATATTCCACAGTGAAGGGCCAGGAAAGATGATGAAAATAATTTACTCTTAATCGGTATTGATGACAATTTAAATACTTCCCCCAATTACTGAGGAACACAGCAAAATAATGAATGAACCTGATCCAACATTCTCTGATGTACTCTTTCATAATGGTGAAATTCTGACAAGGGAGAGCTGTATAGATCAAAAAGCATTTCACTGCCGCGGAGCAAGTTGACGTCTGCCTTCTCCAAAGGACGAAGAGAAGAAACACAGTCTTCATCAGTTACCGATCTACAATTCTGTTAGCAAAAATGAGTTCCATTATGTAAAGCAAAAGCAACTATTTGATAGGTAAAAGATAAAGATGAATCCCAATATCAGATACGGGATATATCTGGGAAGCTGAAGTTGGAGTGCGTCAAATTAGTAAACAAACCAAGGAAATGCTCCATTTCTAACCTTGAGCTTGAAAAACCATGAAATTGCTTGACCAGCAAGTAGAGAATCTGAAGGGAGGACCTTGGTTGGTTCGAGCAATGATATCTCCCATTCATTTCCAACAGATGACAACTGGTGAACCTGAAAGCCTTTTGAGCTAGACCTATTGACAATATCCATTCGAACAAGGAACTCCCGCAGTCTAGATGGACGAGGACTGATTTGGAAAGAAACATCCAAAGATGGTAGTACCTATAAAATGATATATTAGATACTTCAGAGCAAGGAAAATACTCCAAATACTTGTAAGAGAATTTTGGAAAAGCATCTCATACTTCTGAACAATACACACACCAGCTGAGAAGACGAAAAAAAAACTGTAAATCTAATAATACTTGCTCAGATTGTGATACTAGTCTCAACTGGCAACATTAGTAACAAATCTACACAATCAATATCTAGCAAATAACAGGTATCAACCTCTATATTGAAGTGCAAGCGTAAGGTACGATATGTCATAACACTTGATATGTCTCCCATCTCGTAGCATACTGCTAAATGTAAGGATATCTTTCCAGGAGCTGCAGCCCTAAGCCAGAGAGGCCATGAGATATGAGCTCCATCCGCAATTGCTGTGTCCTAGAAAACAAAATAAAAGGCATAAAAGATAGGGATCTGATCCCAGCTTAAAATGTAGATGGCTGACATCTTTAGCCCACACTCACCTCAGGAAACAGAAAAATGCCATCTGTTACTTTATCAGTCTTTGACCATGAAGAACTTTGTCTTGAACTTTTCCTTTCCAAGCAGGCAGGAAACTGAACTTCCAAATCTTTCTTGAGTCCAATTTGGAGAAATCTTGGTGGACTGACCTTCATCTTTAACTTCTGCCAGGACATTACAGCTATCATCATTAGAACTAGAAATTTTTCTAACTTCAATCCAATATGACGCTCCAAATTGATATTGTTTAACAACCATTTATGCTAGTTCATCTTCATGCAATAAAATGCATATATACATTTAGAATACACAGGTGGCTTAATTTATATGTATCTAAAAACATTGATGTCAGACCCTGTAATCTATTAGCTTGTAGTAGGGCAGATTCTTATTAAGACATATCAGGTGCTTTACCTAGAAATATATTAGGTGGTCACAATAGCAATTGAAGCTATGCAGTTTGGTAGATTAGCTGGTAACTCTGCTACTTTGCTTAGAAAATATATAGTTATATTATATATGAAGGTGATGGCATCGAAGGAAATTTTTTTCCCAAGAGTTGTTCTTCAGTTTCCTACTTCTTTAGCTGTAAATGCTGACAGCCTCTATGAACAAGAGAACCTCCCCTTACATTTCCAAACTTCATTGCCAGCCTTAGTTATAGTTCCAGTGATTCTGTATTTGAGAATTACTGTTTCGCATAGGATATCCTCCAAGATATAACAGCAAGGCAATGCATCTCTCCCAAATTTAATATAGGCCTCTGCTTCTGCCGAGTCCTGCCTAACGAGCTTTCTTTGCCCAAATATTAGGGAAGGTCTGAAAACTGCCTTTTGAATCACGACCCATTTTCAGCCAATGCAACAGCAACAATTAGGCTGCTAAGATCAGCTAAGATAAGCCAATCTCTATTGAAGTGCAATCTACATCTTTATTAGTTGATCACATTTAGGGGAAAACAAAACCTAGGCACGTTTCTCTCTCTGATGTTCAGACATGAAAAAATGCTTTACATGCTGTAAAAGAAGAACCATACTTTAACCGGAATTTTAGATGGATTTTTCAACTCCAGAGTAATACACCGCAAATCCCCAGCAAAAACTGTTTCGGGGAGGTGATGAATGACGCCCTCAAGCTTCGGTAGACTCTGCATATGGTCAAGTCATATAGAAATGTAAATGTGGCTATCCAAGTTAAAAATGCTAAAAGATATTAAACTGGCTGCTACATCATGTCATAAATGCATAGACATGGAAGGAAGAAATCACCTTTATGACTAAGAACTTCAGGTTATCGATTGTAGATCGTTTAGATTTCCTGTGTCCTTTCACAACTTTCTTCCTGACTAAGTCGGAATCAAAAGTACAAAATCCTGCCACAGAGCCTGACAGCTTCCATCTTATACCGACTATCCTTAGAGTACCTTCTGCTCTTGGAGTAACTGTTAGCTGTACCTGAAAGATGAAACAGAATTATGATAGTTAACATGACAGACGTGAACTATAACCACGGCACATCAGACTCATGCTGATACTTAAAGCAAGAAATGCGTATAAGATGCTGACACAGCCACACAGAACTGCACCCAAGGGTGCGGCCTAGTGATCAATGAAGTGGTAATAAAGGCTCTTGAGACCAGAGTTCAAATCCCGGCAAACACCAGGTGATTTTCTCCCATTTGCATATATCTTGGCGGCCAGCATTTCCTGATACCTGAACTGGGGGAGGTAACAAGTTACCCCTGGATTAGACAAAATGCGCATAACCTAATCCGGACATCACCGCTATCAAGAAACAAACAGTGATACTTCAATCAAAGAAATGTTATCCCCCTATCCATAAACCTAGATATCACACAGTCATCTCCAAGAAATAATCTATTCCTACATAGTACTTCTGTAATAACCCAATCCTGAGCATGTTCTATGTATACAAATGCCATAAGACATCCAAGAAGGAGTTGTCACTAGCGTGAGAACAGTTGGAGATATACAGAGGAGTTTCTGGTAACAGTGGGTCTATACCAGGGATCAGCATTGAGTCCCTTGTTTACCCTATTTATGGATGAGCTAACCAATTACATACAAGATGCAGTCCCATAGTGTATGCTATTTGCTGATGATATAGAGTTAATTGACGAAACAAACGAGGGTGTCAACTAAAGGCTTGAACTATAGAGAAGCACTTTAGAGAGTAAGAAATTTAGGATAAGTAGAGGTAAGACAAAATACATCCATTGCAATTTTAGCTAGTAGGAGAAGAGCAAAGTTGAGGTGAAACTAAACAGGATTGCGGTGTCAAAATGCAAACAATTTAGATATCTAGACTTATTATTACAAGAGAATGAAATGATAGATGGATATGTTACTCATAGAATTAAACTAGGGGTGGCAAAAGTAGCCCAAACCTATTTGACTCTGCCCAACCCACCCAGGTTTTAATGGGTTGGGCATGAGCTACTTTAGTGATGGGCTAAGTTTGGACACAACCCAACAAAACCCATTTATTTTCAATAGCCCAAATCAGCCCATGATTTCAGCCCAAACTGACCCATGAATAGCAATTGCCCTTTAAAGCTTCGAAGGATGTGTTGGGTATGAACGAAAATGTTTTCCTTTAAAAATATTTTATTGAAAAATATTTTCCTAGAAAATGAATGATTTTCACTTATTTTCTCATGTTTGGTTGGTGAGTGAAAAACTTTTTCCGTAAAATATTTTCTAGTGTTTGGTTAGAGAGTGAAAATATTTTTTAGGAATATAATTTTCTCCACTACTCGTCTCAACCCCCTCCACCCAAATCCCCATGTTTCATGTGTCCCCCTTCTCCTCCCCCTCTTCAAATATTTTTTAAGAAAGTACTCATTTTATTGAAATGAAAGAAAATACTTTTTCTACAACATGAAATGAAAGTACTCTTTTTGTTGAAATAAAAGAAAATACTTTTTCTACAACATGAAAAGAAAGTACTCATTTTGTGAAAAAAAATATATTTTTTCCACGTCATGTAAAGAAAGTACTTATTTTGTTGAAATGAAAGAAAATACGTTTTCTACATCATAAAACGAAAATATTCATTTTGTTGAAGTGAAAAAGAAAATATTCTATCTACAACCTGAAAAGAAAGTACTGTAGATAATATTTCTATTTAGGGTGGGGTGGGGGTTTGGGTGTAGGGTGGGGGTTTGGGGCAGTGTTATAAATAGCATTCGCCTCAGCGAAAATAGCGTGAGGCGAGGCGATGTGAGCAGCCTGTGCTATTTTGGCTCTGTTGCGGTACGATCGTAAAAGGCGAGCTCCTCTGTCTGTGTAGCGAGAGGCGAGCTGTGGAGTCGCTTTTTGAAAAAAAAGAAAGAAAAAGCCGCAGACATTAAAAGAAAAGACCAGCGACTTAAAACATTAGAGCTTGCAGCAATTTCACGTTTCTTTCTTCTTCAACCTTCAAACAACAGAGCAGCCAAGTCCACCCAAGACGCTTTCGACCTGAAAGTTTCAAGTTTCTACCATCCTCTTCTTCATCCAAGTCGACCCAGGCCAAGTATGCTTCTCTTCTTCTTCGATTTCCATTCTTCTTCTTCTTTCTTCTTTCTTCTTTCTTCTTTCTTCTTCTCTTCTTCTCTCTTCTTTCTTTTTTTTTTCCTCTGTTTTTTGTCGAGCAACAGTGCAGAATAGAGTCTGTTGCTCTGTTTTTTTTGTTTTTCTTCTTCTTCTGATCTTCTCTTCTTCTTTCTATTTTGTTTGCTATGTTTTTTGTCACGCAACAGTGCAGCAAAAAAGCAAAAAGCAGAACAGAGTCTGTTTATGCTCTGTTTTTTTTTGTTTTTCTTCTTCTTCTGATCTTCTCTTCTTTTTTTTTGTTGCTCTGTTTTTAATTAAGCAGCAGTACTGCACCCTGTTTTTGCTATTGTTTCTGCTCTGTTTTTTCAATTCTATCACTGTTGGGCAGAGGCAAAGAACTTCTTCAAAACTTCAAACCTGAAATTTTCTCCTTTTTCAGTTATAGAGTAGAATTAATTGCATATTGTGATATGAATCTACTATGACTATCTATTGAGTTTTTAATTTTTGAATTGATATATTTATTAATATATTGCAGTTATTGAGTTTTTAGTTATATATATAATATTTTATTTTTTTGTATAAATTGTTGCTTCACATCAAAAAGGCTAGCGCTTCGCTGCGCGCCACTCGCCTCAGTGAACGTAGCTATTTGTTGCCGCACGCTATCCAAAACACTGCCTTAGTGGTAGAGAAAAATGAGATTTATAGAAGTCTGGTACACTTCTCCTGGTAGAGAAAAATGAGATTTCCAATTAAAAAGCTTTTCAAACTTACTCAAGTTTCATTGTCACACCCCACCTCTTACTTTTCAGAAGCATGAATACCGTAATCATTTATTAAAAAAAAGGAAAGGGTCAAATTTGCCCTTCTATTATGTGAAAAGGAACGATTTTGCCCTCTATTATACGTTCGGTCCAAATTTACCCCTGACGTTACCCAAGTAACTCAAATATCCCCTCCTCCGTTAGCGCTGTCCAAGTTGGACACCTTATCCCATATGGCACTGGCATTTTAGTAAAATCACGTGGCATGCCGCCTCACTATCCCAATCCATTTTACCCCCTCCCCTTTATTCTTCCACCAACACTCCCTCCCCTTTATTCTTCCACCAACACCCCCCCCCCCTTTCTACTACCATTGCCACCATAACCACCACCATGATTACAACTATTTTCACCGGCTTGTGTTTGCTTATTGTATTGCATCTTGTCTGCTATCTCTATTTTATTTGTTGCCTCATCACTGAAAATCGGTTTGAAGTATCATATTTTAATGGTATTTACTTAATTACTAATGATGATATGAAATTAAGTTCAAATGTTATAGCCATTTGCGTGAGAATACCGCAAATTATCAAGATTGCCACTGAATTGGGCAATATTGTTCTTCAAAGTACAATTCAAGCTCGTTTTGGTTTAAGATAGTACGTTATTGCATTTGCATATCACTAAATTTTGGAGATAAAATTGGAAATTCTGGAACAGATCAAGGAAAAATATCAGTACCTAAAATCAATTTTAATGGGTGAATTTTGCTCACAAGCTCATTTTACACTTGGATGGTTTTAAATGGGATTACTATATGTCTTTTCTAGTACTCTCAAGATTTATTGATATCGTTTTAGATTATCATCATAAAAAAGGATTAACTTGAGAAGAGATTATACCCAGGAGGCATTTAAATAACTCAAAAAGGATCAAAGTGGAATTATGCATTTATCATCATCCTACCATTTTTATTGAGTATTTTCCAAGCAATACTGAACATAAGAATTATCTTAGAGAAACAAGCAGTTATCAACTCACTGAGGAACTAATTATGACTGCATAAATATTTGAAGTAAGAAGATATAAGAAATTGCAAATGCTAATCCAGAGTACCATTAGCATTCGAAAAGTAACTAAAGACGGCTCAATACAACATAGCAACACAAGCTTGTGAAAATGATGGTGATCATGGTGGCAGTGGTAGTGAAGGGGGAGGAGGTGCTGGTGGAATAAGAAGTGAAGGAGAGTCGGTAAAATGAGTTGGGGCGGCGAGGCGGCATGCCATGTGGTGTCCACCTCACAAAAAAATGTCAGTGTTATGTGGGATTGAGTGTTTATCTGGGACAGCCCTAATGGAGGAGGGGTATATTTAAACCACTTGGGTAATGTCGGGAGTATTTTTTGACCAAAAGTATAATGGAGGGAAAAATTGTTCCTTTTCACATAGTAGAGGGGAAAATTTAACCCTTTTCCTTAAAAAAATGCTTGTACAGTAATTCACAAAATGACGTTTTTTCTTTTAGAAATTTTAAATTGTTATATCTGCTGCTGCTGTTTTAGTAGTTTATATTAAGCATGAGTTCTTTCTGCATGTGGGTTCTTTGCTTCAAGAAGCTTTGCTTTTAGGTAATACAAGCCATGCCCGAATGTGGGTAGCTGTTGTTTTAATAGTTTATATCTAAGCATGAATTCTTTCTGCATGTCGGTCCTTTGTTGTAAGAAGCTTTGCTTTCCAGGTACCCAAGCCATGCTCGAATATGGGTTGCACCTATCCACTCTGGATTAGTGGATCAAAAGAAGATTGATTATGATAGAGCCATGGATGATTGGTACCATTTTGTCAATGAGACTCAAACTTTTTATGGTGTGGATATGAGCAGTCTGTCTAAGCCTTTTACAGAGGAACAGAGAAAATACTATCTAGAGGTTGGTGTTATTTCCTTTTCGAAAAATAGAAACTGTTAGGTCGATTATACCATATACCAATTATGGTTTATTTATCATCTTTCTTGTGGTGTTTGCTTTACTTTGAAATAAAACTAAACTAAGCTTGTTTTTCCTTTCATTGGAAAAACATCCATTTCATCAATATATAAGCTACTGTTATGCCAGCGTACTTATTTTATTGTGTTTATCATTTTAGGCATGGATACGTTTTCCACATTCTTGAGGTTTGTTTAACTGCTTACAGGTGAAGCTGTGCAGTAATAACTAGAAACCTTAAAAGAGAAGAACAATTGGTACATTAGTTTTTGTTGATTATCTTTTCCATACTCAACTTTCCTTTTTTTTTTTTTGGATAACCGTGGGTCTTTGGGTCAGCTTGGGCGCACCTCGACTAATTCCACGGGATACCTGCAACCTCCCTACAGCAACAAGGTACCAGGTTACTCGATGCACCAAGGCTTGGATAGATGAGAAGAAATAACCTAGTGTTTTTTGTCTCCGCTGGGCTTGAACCGGAGACCTCTTGGTTCTCAACCCACTTCAATAACCACTAGCCTACACCTTTTTTAATGTAGCTTCTTATTGAAATTCAAATACACACCTTCTTTGTTATGTTGTGGGAAAGTGTATTGGATGAGTATATTCAAACATGAGAATTCATTAGGGACCTTGAACAGATTGAGGCGAATGGTGATGACTCGAGATACAGCTTCTTCTATGTGAATGCCAAGCTAAAAATGGTGGTTTATCTTTACGAATTGGTCACTGACATGGAAGAAGTCAACAATATTTGTCAAATATTTGATTGGCTTTAATAGCCTTCTTGCTAGTTTTTAATGTATCATGAGAAGTTATTACATCATTTCACCTCTCCGTCTTTTTTTATTGATGCATTTCTCGTTTTTTGGCTCCTTGAACTTCTCAAAGACCATACTAATATTTTGTGTAGACGTCATTGTGGAACAACCTTCATCCAAATCAAGTAATTGGAAAACCTGCTGTCATAATGGAGATTGATTGTTTAACATCAAGTGTGAATGACATACTCAGTCTTCAGGCAAATATCTCATCATCCATTACAGCAGAAAACTCACGATTCTGTGGGTTTGGAGGATGGTTTGATGTCCATTTTCGAGTAAGTTTTCCTTACTGTGTCTTTTCTGTGTTATAGTGAGTACAAATTAGTATTATTTTAATCTCACTTTGGTTTGTTACCTCAGGGACGTAAGGGAAGTCCAGCTAAACATGAGATTGAGTTGACGACAGCTCCTAGTGAAGACTTCGGAACACACTGGGGGCAGCAGGTATGTGTACCCTACTGTATGATCTCTCTCTGCAATTTGAATGGTTTAGTTGAATGGATATTCAGTAGCATATGATCTTAAACCAATAAGGAACAGTAGTCTTTTCCTCCATTGAAACATTACTAGGCTACTTCACTTGTATAATGTTGCTGTATGTAATAAATAAGGAAATGCTGTTTTCTCATGTTTGATGATTATGATCGCTCTTTAATGCATATAAATAATGATGGGTACAGTGATTCCCATCCATATTCTTGCTTTTCTATGTGATGAAGTTGGCAGTCATTGCTTCATCTTTTATCTGAAGTTAAATTGTCTATCCCGTTTGTAACTTGAGAATGATGAAGCTCAGCAATTCATTAATATGCATCTCAAAATTGTTCATGGGATGTGTCGGACACTAGTTACATACATACATGACTATGCCTCACACCCAGCATTTAGTTTGGGTTGGATATATGAATACTGAGTATCCATTCCTCTCTATAAGTTAATCTACCTAAATATTTGTATTAACTTGGCCGAGTTCTCAGAGCTTGTCTAAAGCCATAGTTTACTTTATTGCTTCCAAAATTCTCTCTAATTGTTTTCCTGGTTTTCGTGTGCCTGATCTTTGTATTGACAGGTGTTCTTGTTACATCCATCCATACGTGTTAGCCAAGGGGATGAAATGACAATTAATTTCTCAATGTATCGCTCAAAAGAAAACCATCGGTTGTTGGAAGTTGAGTTTGGCTGTGAGCTTAGACAATCTTCTGGGAAGTCACTTCCATCATTCAGCAAAAAGTTTCACATAGAATGAGGAACACGGCATACTTTTTCAGAGGTACTGTATATATATTACACTCTTGAACATTCAGTGTTAAAACTGCCTTGGTGTTGTGATTGAACTGGCACCTTCATCCGATATTGTACATTGTCCTCTCTTGCTGCAATTTTTGCCAACTTCTTCAATGCATGGCAATTTCTCCTTCTTGGCTTATACGTAGCGTTTGTCTCTATATGCTGCTTTTAAAAAAGATCTGTCTTTACAGCTTGGTACTCTCCTCCTGATTTATATTTCACGTTATCTTGTTTCCTACTTTCCCACTACGTATCCTACTTCGTTTATCACCATTTGGAGTAACTTACTAGATTTCAATGTGCAGTGTCATGTCTAAAGGCCAATGCGAGGAACGCAAGTGGCATCCAAGAGTCCTGAGAAAGAAATTCAGCCATTTCTGCAGCTAACTTATGCTGTTGTACTCTGATATAGAGCATGAAAATGAGAGTATTTGGCAAGTTCCAAGATTTTAGAGCTTCCTTTACCTTTGTTGATTTCTCAACTTGTCTTGCCCTAGACTCTTGTACCCTCCAACAAATTTGCCTCTTAAATTCTTTTGCATCGTCGTTCATTTTTGGTTCGGGCCTGGAGACAAGGAGGTTTTCCTGGGGGTTTAGGGGTTTTCGAGCGCTTTGTTGAGTATGCAGAAATCACTCGTCCCCCACAGTTTGTGCGGGAAATGTTGTATCTAAAGCCGGAATTACTGCTATGTATTCTCATCAATGTACTCTTGTGAAGGTGTTAGTGCTATCTTTTCTAGCCACCTCAATTTAGAATATCAATCTTATAAAGTCAAAGACCGGAGATGAGATAAATGTCCATTTCCATTTGCTATCTTAACCGTTTCAGCTCTAGTAGTTTGGTTTGGGCGAAGGAATCCTATGGATCTCTTTAGTTACATTGAAGTCGATTCTCTTGACCATTCACCATTTCCCTCTCAAGGGGCAGCTCATAAGCAAATAAGTAACAGATTTAGCTCTATCCAAAATAACGACCTGTTTTGGCCTAAAAATCCTTTTAAATTTCAGTTGTATCATTCTTATTACCAAGTGGCTAAACCCCCTCCTTTGCTTCTCCACCCAGTGATTTAATTCGAGTTTAAGCTCCAACTAGCGACAATAGTTTGATTTCCTACTAATGAATGTTAATAAAAAGAAATGACACTTAGAGCCTCTTTTAAAGACTTAATTATCAAAATGCTTCACTTCATGAAAAAAGACAATATGTCCCTTTTGAGGATAATAAGACCAGGCTGCCCCTTCCTTTCTATGCCTAGGCTTTACCAAAGGTCTTCCTCCTTTTTCTTTGTTTTTATTTTTGTTTTGCACTTTTTTTTTGTCTTCTTTATTTTTTTCCCGTATTTTGTTGTTATTTTTTTCACTTTATTTATTTTTCTTTCTAATAAAATTTTGCACTCTTAATCATTTTTTCTTATTTTTTTTTTGTAGTTATTTCTCTTTTTATTTTATTTATTCTTTCTTGTAGTAATTCCTTACTCTTTTTTACTTTAGTTTTTATCTTAATTTTTTATTTGTTGGTGTTTTTTTATTTTTCTTAATTTTATTCTTTCACTAAAATCTCTCCGTCCAAAATATTTTGTCACTTCTTTTTCTTTTTCATTATTATTTTTCATCTTAATGTTTTCAGCCAAAAATTATTATCACTTTTTTTCATTTTTATTTTTATTTATTTATTTAAATAACTAATCGAGTCTTAAAATTTGTATCGGGATACTTTCTACACAATCAATAGTCGATTATGATTATCGAGAGTTACCATGTTACTCTTCTTTTTATTCTTTATTTAATATTTGCACTTAAATTTTTTTTATTTGCAGCTTTCTAAAAAATTTTAGATTTTATTTTTTAAAGTAAAACATGTTCGTTCAAAACATCTTTCACCTTTTTTTCTTATAATATTTTTTTTTATCTTAGTTTTTTCTATTATTTTTTCAGTAAAATTTATCCGTTAAAATATTTATCACTTTATTCCACTTTTATTTTTACTTTTATTCTCTCTAGATAAGTAACCCAGTCATAAAATTAAGTTTGTAAAAAGTACTTTCTATACAATCATTAACCGGTCATAGTTAATGATAGTTACGCTGTCAATCTTTTTGATTCATTTTTATATGTGTAGATGACTTCTTTTGTTGTTGCAATTTTTATAGAAATTTAGTATACCAATGTGTAGTATACTAAGAATATTAAGAGTACCATGATTTAATAGTAATTATGGTATATTAATATGTAGTATATCAAGAATATTGGATATATTATTGAACGTACTCTGACAAAGTACTATAATTTAACACTAATTATGGTGTACCATAAAATACCAATT
This sequence comes from Nicotiana obtusifolia, assembly GCA_002018475.1. Classification (NCBI taxonomy): domain Eukaryota; kingdom Viridiplantae; phylum Streptophyta; class Magnoliopsida; order Solanales; family Solanaceae; genus Nicotiana; species Nicotiana obtusifolia. Next base: position 217,493 of record MCJB01010388.1, on the reverse strand, counting down.
TATGGTATCCCAAGAATATTTGGTATACTATTTAACATACTCAAATAAAGTATACCATTACTCGATAGTAACATGGTATACCAATGTATAGTATACCAAGAATAGTAAAAATATTATTTAACATACTCAAATAAATTATACCATAATTCAATAGTAATTATGTTATACCATAATATAATATACCAAGAATACTAGAAATACCATGATTGTTGAATCATGGTATACTAATGTATAGTATATCAAGAACATTAGGAATACTATTTAATGTACTCAGATAAAGTATATCATGATTCAACGATAATCATAGTATATTACACATTACATTAAAAATATTTGAATACCACTTAATATACACAAATAAAGTATACTACAATTCAACAGTAGTTATGGTATCCTATGTAGCATACCACAATTCAACAGTAATCATGGTATACTATGTAATATACCGAGAATATTGAGAAGACCATATAATATATCAATAATTATAGTACAACATGATTCAGTAGTAATCATGGTATACTATTGTTATATATTGTGTAATAGTACACTAGCATAACAATATACTGTACAAAAGTATAATATACATTATACTTATATTTGAACATCACAAAGTTTTTTTAAAAAATTACAATAATATTCTGATATACTACTACCTAAATTTATAATACTATATTCTATATATCATTAGATATAACAATAATCATAGTATCTAGCACGCGTGTCAAAAGGTTTAAGAAATTTAGTTTTAGGCATAGAATCACATGACACGTGTTGACTTTATTCTATTTGATAAATGACTAAAAATACACATTTTTTAGTATAGTTTCATATCATTTTGTATTTGAGTTGTGAAAAATCACATTCTAATAAATATGAAATATACTCATTACGTGTTTATAATGTGTAGGAGTGAATTGGGATGGAAGTTGGCATGAATTGGATGAGTGATCCGCTCAAATTACACCTTAACAATAGTGTAAGCGATCGATGTCAATATAGTAACCCAACGAGGTTGGGGTCGAATCCCACAGGGAATAGGCGTGAAACAATTATCCGATTAATGCAATACTGTACTTAGTCGTAATTCGATCAAGTAGCCAAATAGAGTAAATCAATATTGAGTATGTAAAGAAAAGTAAACTAATAGTTGCAGTTCGAAAGTAATTTGAAAGTAAAAATATGAATTTGAGATACTAAGGTTGTGTTCCCCCTAATATAGTAGAATGTATTGATATTGATATTGAAGTCCGTTCTTGATATGCAATCGGTTCTTATTACCGTGTTATCCAATATTTCCCAACACTTAGATAACGTATCCTCTCATCATCCTCCCGAATACTAAAGAGTCAAAATTAAGAACACCCAATCATTCGCCAAATTGAAATCTACTTATTCCTAAGTGATTCCGTTAAACAAGGTTTAAAGCCTTGAATTCTTGTTATTTATCTCTACCAAACTCTATCTCACTTTTCCAAGATAAGATAGCATAAATTGGCACTCGTTAATGTTTGCAACCACTAACGATTAAATTAAGAACAAGAGATAAATAAATATCAAGCTTCTTTCGAAATTGGAATCAATATCAACCTTTCAATAACATTCTACCCATCTAGGGTTCACAACCTCAGTATTAGAGTTTAGCTACACATGTTGAAAACTAGAGAACAAAGGAGAATAATTGAGTTTATCTTACAACAATATCGAATTATCAGTTTTGATCACCCAAAAACCTCTCTCAATTTGAAAATAATCAAAAGCAGTACTTTGCACTTTGAATTCTGACAAGTCTCTCTTCACACAACCCTAGAAAAGCTATTTATAGAGGCCCAAAATCCGAGGCGAGCAGCAGTTAAGTTTGACCTAGTTGCATGTCTGCGATCGCATTCCTGTCGCAGAGCAGGAATGCGGTTCGCAAAATCTTCACGTTTCATCGCAGATCATACCCGTCAGTTTCCCTCTCATCGCATCTGAAAATGCGGTTCGCATATTGGCTCTGCGATCGCAGAATGTGATCGCAATCTCCACTCTATTTTTCACCTCAGACTCTGTTCATGTCTGCGATGATAATGCGGTTAGCATTCCTATTTTGCGGTCGCATTTGCGACCGCATTCTCAACTTGAAATTTGGCTTGAAGTTCTGTCTGCCTCTGCGATCTTCTTGCGACTTCTGCGACTCGCATAGCTGTTTTGCGGTCGTAGAATTGAACTGCTATACTCTTGAACTCTTTTCTTGCCTTTGGACAGCTCTTTAGACTTCTTTTCATGCTTCTGGGTCTCTTCCCTCAATATACTGAAATTACACTGAAACTAAGTAAATATCGTGATAATTAACAAGTAGAACAAGTAAAACTCTAAACAAATAGTATCAAAATGTGCCGAAATTACCCGGCATATCAATGAGTTGATGCAAAAAGATAGAGATGCAAGAGCGGAGCGTGCCACAATTGGTGCATTGGATGAAGACAGGTACGAAGTAGCTTAGGAAATAAACCATCATCTAGGGTTGAGGGAATCAATTGTTGAATGAATTCTTGATTGTGTATTGATATAATTAAGCCGTTTTTACTCTCTAATTATTCAACTGTGTGCTTCTTGTGGTTAATTGAAGGGCCCTTGATTAATCGTGTCTAGATATCTTGTGTTGCTTGAGAGAACTCTTGATTAGATTGTACAACGCCACATTCGAGTAAGTTAAGAGATTAATTACTTGGATTTAAAAGCAGGATTAGAGATAACAAAGCTTTGGCGTGACTTTACGAGTTGTACGAATTTTCAGCTAGAGTAATTCGAGAGAATACTTCTAGTAAATTATCGCAATTGATCGAGAGATAATTGCGATAAATAAGAACTCATCACCTTTAGAGAGTGGTGCGGCGAGATTATAGCTAACGTGTTAGGAATTAATCCGGCAATTGGGGAAATCATAAACCCTAGAACTTTTTATCCCTGATTCAACCTCATTGTTGCTAGTTGTAGTTTTTATTTTTATTTTTTCTTAGTTAAGTTATTTTTGTTAATTCACAAATCAAATCTTGAACTCTGAAAGTGGTCTGAGCTTATCATTATTGATACTGAAAAGTTATAGCAAATAGGTTAGTTCCTTATGGGATTCGACTCTGGGCTTTTGAATTGGATTAGTTTTGCAGCGATTGCTTAGTCCTTTTTTTAAGGTATAGTTGGACGTGATAAACTTTTGGCGCGGTTGCCGCGGAACTAACAGTGTTATCCATTACAATTTGAAAGAATTTCTAGGATTTTTAGTTTAGATCAATTTTCCGTGGTGCTAAAAGTATTTTCATTGAAATTCTCATGTTTGAATTATTTTGTGCCTCAGGTGCATGCCTAGAGCTCCTTGAGAACTAGTGAACTATTTGAAGGTCTCTCAGATCCCAAAAAAGCATTAAGGACATTTAATCGGGCTAACAAGAAGCTCAAACGGCTAAAACAGAACGAACAAATCGAAATTGAAATGTGTGACGTCGAGAATCTCAACCAATAGAATTAATCAAGTTGACCCAAACATCAGAGTGGTAGCACCCCTGGTGCCAGAAGCTGCTGTACATGATTGGGCGCGACCAATCGCTGGCAATCTGGCAAGTATAATTGCAGTACCTCACGATACAAGCGTAAACTTTTCAAATTACAAACAGTATGCTGTAGAACATAGGGATGTTCTCCGGGTCTTACATCAAAGACCTACAGAAACATCTGCAGAATTTTCTATCAATTTGTGGCACTCAAAGACAGCCGAATGTGACACCCGAAGCAATCAGATTGTTACTGTTTCCATTCTCAGTGATTGGAGAGGCTCAAACTTGGCTGAATTCGCTCCCAATAAACTCCATTGCTACTTGGAAGGAACTAGCCAAGCACTTCTTAAACAAGTTCTATCCAGCCAACAAGACTGCAAGGCAAATTGATGAGATATTGCAGTTCAGGTAGAAACCAACTGAAACTTTGCAAGAAACCTGGGAGAGGTTTAAGGGTATGTTGGTGAAGTGTCCACACCATTGCATCCCAGATCAGATGCTAGGACAGAGATTCTATATGGGTTTGGCTGACAGTCTGAAGGCTAATGTAGATGCTTCAGCCGGGATGCATTCTTGAGCAAATCATTCACAGAGTGTAAGATTCTTCTTGACAATATGGCTCAAAATTCAGGCCGGATGACGAGGGACACAACACTCACTCCAATAGTGCATTATCTTGCCTTTGACCCAAATGATACAAATGCAGAAAATATAGCCACTCTTATGACCCAGATGAGTTTGTTGACAAAGCAAAATTGATGAGATGGGCACGAAACAGGTTCATATTGCTGACACTACAAATGGAGTCCTATATACTCCCTGCATCAATTAGCTGTATGTTTGCTCGTGGAGTGGAGAAAATGATAACCAGGGCTTCAGAGAAGACATGAACTACGTAAATAATTTTGGGGTTCAGATGCAAAGTGGACAGCAATAGGGACCTCAGAATCAGCAGTACAGACCAGCCCAAAAACAGTACAATATCAATCCTATGGAAGCACGACCAAAAGGCCAAGTTGTGCCCTATCAAAGGCAACAAAGTTACAATCAGCAGCACCAACAACAGTTGGCTTACGAACAACCTCATCAACAGCAGGTGACCAGACAGGAAGACAGTAATATGGTAGAAATCAAGGGCATGCTGCAACAAATCATTGGGTCTACTGGAAAGATGCAAGAAAAGTTAGCCGCAAATGACTCGGCTATCAAAGGCATTGAAACTCAATTAAGCCAGTTGTCTATGGCTTTGAACAATCACCCACAAGGAACATTGCCTACAGACACACACATCAATCCAAATGAGCAGAACCAGAACCAGTTAATGGCAGTGAGTCTCATGAATGGAAGGGATTTGGACAGAGAGCAAAAATTTGCTCAATCTAATAAAGAGACAGTATCACATTCTCCAGTGCCAATTGAGATCGATGAGTCGACAGCTCACAGAGGTCGTAGTTGAGCAAGCACATGTTGACAAAGGCAAGGAGAAAAAAATTGAACAGCTCCCAAAATAGGTATTCGAAAAGACTTCTAATCGGGAAAAGACACAGAACAATGGGCATAAGCTACTTTTAGCACCATTCCCTCAAAGGTTGGTAAAGAAAAAGAAAGAGGACCAATTCAAGAAATTCATGGAAATGCTCAGACAGATTCAATTGAATATTCTGCTGATGGATGCTCTGAGGGAAATGCCAGGTTATGCTAAAATGATGAAGGATTTGATTTCTCGAAAGTTTAACTTCCAGGACCTATCTACTATAACTTTGATTCAAACTTGTAGTGCGGTAGTGACAAGAGCTATGGCTCAAAAGTTGTCCGATCCCTTGTAGTTTCACTATCCCATGCACAATTGGAAGTTATGCTTTTGCTAAAGCATTGTGTGATTTGGGAGCCAGTATTAACTTGATGCCCTTGGCAATCTACACAAAGTTAGGCATTGGCAGAGCTAGACCAACCTAAATGTTGCTGCAACTGGCTGATCGCACTATGAAAAGACCAACAGGAATCCTGGATGATGTGCTCATTCAAGTGAGAAAGTTTGTATTTCCTGCTGACTTTGTTATTCTTGATTATCAGGTTGACGAAGAAATACCCATAATTTTGGGAAGGCTGTTTTAAGCTACTGGAAGAGCATTGATTGACAGTGAGACTAGAGAGTTGAAAATGAGGTTGAATAATGAAGAAATAATATTCAACGTTCAACAACCTATGAGGAGGCGTAGTGAAATTGCAAATTGTTTGCTAGTGGAGGCAGTTGATGTGATACTACAAGAGGAGGATAAGACTCTTAATGTCAGAGAATCATTAGAAGCTTATTTGATGAATTTGAAAGAAGTGGATGGTGAAGCGTTGGCAGAGTGGGTTATGTCTCTCGAAAGTCAAAATTTCTAGAAAAGGGAACCTCAGTTTGAGGCATTACACTTAGAAGAAAGAAAAACACCACCTGCGAAGTTGTCAATAGAGGAGCCACCTTAGTTGGACCTAAAACCGCTTCCAGCTCTCCTCAAGTATGCTTTTTTAGGGCCTAACTCTACTTCACCTGTTATTATCTCATCTGGTTTGTTAGTTGTGTAGGTAGAACAACTCTTACAACTGTTACAAGAATGTAAGATTGCTATTGGTTGGACCATGACAGACATTAAGGGTATCTACTCGGCCTTTTGCATGCATAAGATTCTCTTGGAAGAGAGGCACAAACCTTCCGGGGAACATCAAAGAAGGCTGAACCCGAATATGAAGGAAGTGGTGAAGAAGAAAGTGATTAAGTGGTTTGATGCACGCATCATCTTTCCTATCTCAGATAGCATCTGGGTAATCTCAGTCCAATGTGTTCCGAAGAAAGGTGGCATGACTGTTATACAGAATGAGAATAATGAGTTGATCTCTACTCGTACAATCACGGGTTGGAGAATTTGCATGGATTACCGAAAACTGAACACTGCCACCCGGGAAGACCATTTTTCCCTGCCATTCATTGATCAAATGTTGGACAAATTGGCAGGGAGGTCTCACTTTTGCTTTTTGGATGGATATTTGGGGTACAATTAGATCAGAATTAACACCTGAGGATAGAGAGAAAACGTCATTCACTTGTCTGTATGACATCTTTTCCTTTCGGAGAATGCTGTTTGGCCTATGCATGCATCGGCCACTTCCCAGATGTGTTTGTTAGCCATTTTTATTGATATGGTTGAAGATATTATGGAAGTCTTAATGGATGATTTCTCAGTGGTGGGGAATTCATTCGATGACTCTTAACAATTTGAGAAGAGTGTTGAAAAGGTGTGTGGAAACAAACTTGGTGCTGAACTGGGAGAAGTGCCAATTTATGGTACAAGAAGGTATAGTTTTAGGGCATCCAGTGTGTCACGCCCCGAACTCGGGGAGCACGACCGGAGCTCAACCGAGAAACCTGGCCGAGCAAGCCTGCTGGATTTCCTCCTACCCAACTCACCCATAAATAAAGAGAATATAAACTTCATTAATTAATACCGCGAGGATTCATGGACAACACTAGTTCCATTACCATTAGATACTTCATTTATACGTCTCCAAAATAGTACATTTCACAACCATAATTTACAGTAGAAGCATCAGATACAATTATGACATCTTTAGTTTAACTTTCTCACACTAATGCACAACCCACACTATGTCTATGGAGCCTCTAATAGAAATAGAAGAGTACAATGATAGTGCCGGCAACAAGGCTCCGGCTATACCTCAAAACAGAATACACACGGAACAAAAGATACACAATCCCGGAAAGAAGTGGGGCACACCAAGTCAGCTGAGAGAAGAGTGTACCGCTATAACTAGTCATTGTCTTCCGCTGTGGAACCACTTGCATCCATTAAAGATGCAGCGCCCCCAGCAAAAGGGACGTTAGTACATGTCGAATAGTACTAGTATGAAAACTAAACACCCATTCAAGGACTTGGAAATACAATATGACTTACGATGAGCTATGCCAACGATGGAAGGCATAATAAGCCGTTAAAGCCACAACAAATTTAGTAAGAGCTTTCAATAACATTTACAAACTTCAAGTCAGGGATCCTCTACAACTATCTTTACACAGAGCGATCCCGCCGCCTCACCCCAATGTATGCGGGTGGAGGTGCAATCAAAATACCAGGAACTCTACACAAAGCGACGCCGCTGCCTCACCTTAATGTATACGGGTGGAGGTGCAATCACAATACCAGGAACTCTACACAAAGCGGCCTCGCCGCCTCACCCTAATGTATATGGGTGGAGGAGTATACACAATACCACAACACTACACAAAGCGGACTCGTCGCCTCACCCCAATATATGCGGGTGGAGGTGTACTCACAATATCACAACACTACACAAAGCGGCCCCGCCGTGTCACCCCAATATATGCGGGTGGAGGTGTACTCACAGTACCACAATTTAGGGTTCCAAAATAATAATAGTTTGTACAAAAGAGTTCCCTTTCAAATCAACCATTTGGCATCTTTGTCCTTAGCAGTGTAAGTTCATAAGGTTTCATCATATGAGAAATGAGTGCTAAATCACATTGATTTCATACAATACCTTTACCCCACAAAAGGGTATAACATAATTAAATCACAATAGACAATCTTTAACACATGAGGGTTTGGGCACGTTATGCAATTTGAGAATCAATTTACTAGCTTGAACATCCCACATCAATAGCGTTTCAAGTTAGAGTACACATGATAGAATCTTACAAGGGTTCGGGAATTTCCGATACTAGAAGAAGAGTTTAGCCTTCATACCTCAGTTGAGCTTCTTTAAACTCTAGAATGTTCCAGAAATCTTAGTAGCTTCGATCCATTTTAGAAATAATTGAAAATTGAACCAAAAATTAGGAAGATGATCATGGTTCCAGCTCATTTGAGCATTTTATCAAACACTAGGTGTGCATTAAGGTTCCAAGGTCCTCCCATGGTGGATTCCATCATCCCACCGCCCATTATCTACCATTGTTTTTAGCTCAACAATCTTCCTACACCCCTAGATAACACATGCATGCAAAATGAACTACTTCCACACCCAAGAATTTCCTTACTAATTACCTATTTTTAGTTAAATTTCAAAATTGAGAGTTAGGATGTAGGATCTTACCTCTAGGATGAAGACCTTGTGAGTTTCCCTTGTTAATCTTCCAAGATTTGAGCAAGAATTGAAGAACAAATTCTTGAGGAACCCTCTCCCACTCCAGAGCGCTCTCTCACTCTCAAAATACCAGGTTTTTCCTTAAGAAATGGTCCATACAATGGAATAGGGTCGGGCGATAAAAACCAAAAAAAAAATGAAGCTTTGAAACAGGATCTGTGGTCGCATATGCAATTGCATAATGCTTCTGCAGTTCGCGAAATGGATCGCGAAAATGGACCCCGGAACTGGGCGCTCCTACCCTACTCTACGGCCATTATGCGGTCATTCTACGGCCTGCGAAACGGCTTTGTAATCGCATAGTTGACCGCACAATATCACCCAAACTTGCCTAGTTTTCTGCTTCACTCTGCGGCCATTCTATGGCTCGCAGAGTGATTTTGCAGCCACATAGTGGGGCGCAGAAATGTTTTCTTTTGCCAAAAACATTTTTCCTTCACTCCCTAGCTCACTACTCAACCCAAAAAGTCCGTACCGCGTACATTAGTCAACACATAAGCCTGCTTTGGCACCACGAAACCCCGGGTCTTAGGTGAAAGTTTACGGGGCCTTACATCCTCCCCCACTTAAGATCATTCGTCCTCAAATGAGGGTCAAAATTCATCATTAGCACATAATGTGACTCAGTAGCTACAACACACACCAGCAGTTCCAATTATTTTTGACTATCTCCCTAAATTCCCAAAAATTTCGCTAGAGTCTCCCCTGTAATTGGGCCTATCCACCTTCTAGAGAATCCTAAAACTAGTCCTAACAACATATACAGGAACCAACGACGCAACATAACATTAAAACAATGTCAACCGTGGCCTCACGAGCAGTATACCACAAAAAAGGAACACCTTTAACATCAACGGTACAAATGATACGTAATTCGTAGAAGGTAACTCTTAGCATTTTCATAGAACACAACTTTATAAATATATGGCTATTCAAACAGATAAGGATACTTCTTCTTCATTTCTTCCTCGCCCTCCCAGGTGGCCTCTTCAATCTGCTGGTTGCGCCACACTTTCACGGAAGCAATTTCTTTATTTCTCAACTTTCATGTGTCTCAACCGGAACAATGAGTGTCGGGTCTCCAACTACTTTCTTCAACATAGACACATGAAATACCGAGTGCACTAATGACATCTCAGGTGGTAGCTCGAGCTTGTACGCCACTTGACCAATCCTATGAATGATTCTGTATGGTCCGACATACTTTGAACTCAACTTCCCTTTCTTACCAAACCGCGTTACACCCTTCATAGGGGAAACCTTCAAGAACACCCAATCATCTTCTTTGAACTCCAAATCACCTCAACGCACATCCGAATAGGACTTTTGATTACTCTGAGCAGTTTTTAACCGCTCCTTAATGATGTTAACTTCTTCCATTACCTGATGCACGAGGTATGGCCCTATCAACTCTACTTCCCCAATCTCGAACCACCCAATGGGAGATCTACATCTCCTACCATATAAAGCCTCGAACAGTGCCATTTTTTTTTGGTAAATATAAAATTTTATTAATAGAAGCAAAGTGCAAAAAAGGAGGGTGACATAAACCTTACATCCAGCAAAAGAGTAGATGTATACTTAGTTATCTTAGAGTGATAACTAAGCATGACTAAAATGTGATAAGGTGTTAGACCTATGGTGATGTGGCGATAGTTTGTTTTATAGTGATAGACAATTGCTTTTACAAAAATAGAGTGTTAATTGATCTAGGTCAACTATACAAAAAAGTACATGTATCCTTGCTTCTATTCTATGATTTAGGGGTATAATCCCTTGTATGTACATCTGGTAGCTAAAAGTGATTTCTAGAGATCTCAAAAGAGTAGCAAAAGAGTGCAAGCTATCTTCAATATTGCTTTGTCCTTGACAAGAAAAGCCAAATTGAAGGTAGCTGTTTGAATTGGAGAATTTTGTTGATAGATGAGCAAAAGGTGGAGTATTTCTGTTAAATATATGCTGAGGCTGCTGCTGTAGAGTGTATGTGTGTGGCTTGTGTCTTCTTTTGGGTAGTTTTCTTGGTTTGGAGTTCCTTTGGGAGCTACTATCTGCACTTGTTTCAACCTTTAAGTTGGCTGCTTTTCTGCTGGCCCTGTGTGACTGCAGCTTCTGATGATGGTTTATTGTTGCTTCTGTGTCCTGCGATGTATGTTGGCTTAATATGCTGCTGCTATGCTGCTGAGTGAAGTCTATATCCAGTGTTGCAATATGGCTAGGGGTGTCCATGATGATTGCTGTAGTTGCAAGAGATTGAGCATTAGAGGTGCTAATACCACACCTTGCAACTGCATCGATGATCTGGACCATTTCAAGCATTTTACAGTGATGAGTGTGATGCTGAGTTCATGTAGGAGATGGTGCTTGTGTTGCTGCTATTTTGCTGCTTTTTGGTTAGAGTGCTCCTCTATATTAGATTCTGCCTGTTGCTTCTGTGGATGTGCTTCTGTGGCATATACTTGCTATTGGCTCAGAAAGTTCACCTTGCTGTTTCTGTGTCTTTGTGTGTTGTTTAAGTTCCATTGGTGTATTGTAATAGGAAGGATCCATGGTGATTGTTGTAACTGGAAGAGATTGAGCACCATTAGTGCTAATACCACACTTTGCAATTTCATCAATAACCTGGACCATATTGAGTTATCTGCTGTGATATGGTAGTTGTCTGCTGTGATGTGAACGGTGCCATCTGAATGCTGGCATGATAACTGTTGTTGTAGGCAAATTCAATTAGCGTCAAATGATCATCCCAACAACCTTTGAAGTCAAGAACACAAGCGCGCAATATATCCTCAAGCATCTGAATAGTCTGCTCCACCTGCCCGTCGGTCTGTGGAAGGAAGGCTGTACTAAGATTCACCTGAGTACCCAAACCTTTCTGAAATTTCTTCCAAAATTAGCCGTGAACTGTGCCCCTCGATCTGAGATAATAGAAACTGGAGTGCTATGCAACCTGACTATTTTCTTGATATACAACTGAGCATATTGTTCTGTTGTGCCGGTAGATTTAACTGGCAAGAAGTATGCTGACTTCGTGAGCAGATCCACAATCACCCAAATTGAGTCAAACTTGCAAGGTGTGCGAGGTAGCCCTACCACAAAGTCCATGTTAATCATTTTCCACTTCCACATTGGAATCTCTATGTTCTGTGCCGACCCACCAGGCTTTTGGTGTTCGGCCTTCACGTGCTGACAATTTGGACATCTCGCCATATAGTCCGCTATATTCCTCTTCATATCGTTCCACCAATAGACTTTCCTAAGATCATGATACATCTTTGTAGAACCCGGGTGCATGGAATACCTAGAAGTGTGAGCCTCGATCCTGATAATCTCCCGGAGATCATCCACATTTGGAACACATATTCGCCCTTGGTACCTTAGTGTATGATAACCCACGCCAAGAGAAAAAGCCACGGTCTTATGTTTTTGAATCCCCTCCTTCAATTGTACCAATAATGGATAGTTGAATTGCTTCTCCTTGACTTCCACCACAAGCGATGATTCAGCCCTATTTTGCACAATCACCCCTCCTTCACTAGAGTCCGCAAGACGAACTCCCAAACTAGCCAACTGACGAACCTCCTTGGCCAACAACCTTTGATATGCCTCAAAGTGAGCCAGACTGACTATAGATTTTCGGCTAAGAGCATCCGCTACAACATTAGCCTACCCCGGATGATATAGGATGTCGATGTCATAATCCTTGAGTAACTCAAGCCATCTTCTCTGCCTCAGATTCAATTCCTTTTGTTTGAAAATATATTGAAGGCTCTTATGGTCTGTGAATATATCCACATGGACCCCATACAAATAATTACGCTAAATCTTCAATGCAAATACCACCACTGCAAGCTCTAAGTCATGTGTTAGATAGTTCTTTTCATGATTCTTGAGTTGCTTAGAAGCATACGCTATCATCTTTCCATGTTGCATTAGTACACACCCAAGTCCGATCCTTGAAGCATCGCAATATATCACGAGTCCATCCGTACCCTCGGGTAGAGTCAACACCGGTGCTGTAGTTAATCTTGATTTCAACTCCTGGAAGCTTCTTTCACAAGCATTTGACAATTGGAACTTAACAGCTTTCTGCGTCAGTTTAGTCATTTTAGAGGCAAGAGTAGAGAACCCCTCCACAAACTTTCTGTAATATTCAGCTAAGTCCAAGAAACTGGGAATCTCTGTTGGAGTAGTAGGTCTAGAATAATTCTTCACGGCTGAAATTATTTTGGGATCAACCTTAATTCCTTCTCTAGAGACAACATGACCCAAGAATGTAACAGATTCGAGCCAAAATTCACATTTCAAAAATTTCGCATATAACTGGTGCTGATACAGGACCTGCAAAACTACCCTGAGATGATCGGCATGGTCCTCACGACTCTACAAATAAACAAGAATATCGTCAATAAAAACTATCACGAAGGAGTCGAGGAAAGGTTTGAAGACCCGATTCATAAGATCCATGAAAGCTGTGAGGGCATTTGTTAGCCCAAAAGACATTACCAGAAATTCAAAGTGCCCGTACCGGGTCCTGAAAGTTGTTTTCAGAATATCCTGCTCCTTGATCTTCAATTGGTGATACCTGGATCTTAAATCGATCTTGGAGAAGTACTTAGCACCCTGCAATTGAACAAACAAGTCATCTATCCTTGGTAGTGGGTACTTATTTTTGATTGTAACCTTATTGAGCTGCCGATAGTCAATACACATTCTTAGCGACCCATCTTTCTTTCTTACGAATAAAACCGGTGCGCCCCAAGGCGACATACTCAGCCGGATGAAACCCTTCTCTAACAAATCTTTCAATCGTTTTTTTAGCTCTTTCAATTCTACTGGTGCCATTCTGTAGGGTGGAATAGATATAGGCTGCGTGCCTGGCATCACATAAATCCCAAAATCAATCTCCCTGTCTGGCGGGATCCCAGGGAGCTCATCCGGAAGGACCTCCGAAAATTCATTCACAACAGGCACAGATTCAAGTGTAGGTGCCTCAGCATCGGTGCCCGTAACCCGGACCAAATGGTGAATACACTCCTTGTTAATCATTTCGTGGCCTTAAGGTAAGAAATAAGCCTACCCTTCGGCACCACATCCTCTCCCTTCTATTCAATCACGGACTCATTTGGAAATTCAAACCTAACGATTCTGGTTCGACAGTCAAGCTTGGCAAAACATGAATAAAGCCAATTCCATCCCCATTATTACATCAAAATCAACCATCTCCAATTCAATGAGATTGTAATGGTGTCCGCTATGCACCGTGACAACACAACCCCTATAGACTTGTGCGGCCACAATAGACTCACCAACTGGAGTAGATACAGAGAACAGCTCATGAAGCTGTTTCGGTTCTATCCCAAATTCAATAGCAACATAGGGAATGACATAGGACAAAGTTAACCGGGATCAATAAGAGCATATACGTCATGGGATTGGATAGTAATTATACCTGCGACACCATTTGGAGAAGCCTCTGAATCACGACGCCTCCGTATAGCATAGAATCTACTAGGTCCTCTTGAACACTGTGCACCACTCCTAGCTACACAACACCCTGTAGGTGCTGGCGTGCCTCGAGCTGGAGGAGGTGCTGTGGATGTAGTAGTTGCAGAGCTAGTTAGCTGCGCCGCACCTTTGCCTATGATCGGGCGTGACGAGAGGCAATCCCTCTGAATGTGACCCCTCACGCCGCACCCGTAGCATATATGTAGGTCCATGAAGCAGACCCCAAACTGTATCCTCCCACACTTAGGGCATGGGGACCTCCGCGCTGCTGGAATCTCCCTCTAGGTTGACTCTGCTGGTGGGGTCCCCTATTGCGCTGTCTGGGCCTGGATGGTGGTGCACTCATCAAAGACTGAGCGAATGACTGAGATGGCCCTGATGACCCTCCCCTAAATGCTACCTACCACCACCATTAGAACCACCCAAGTTGCCCGCGGTCTGGGCCTTGCTGCTACCCTCACGCTCCCTTCTATTTTTCAGTTTACGATCCTCTGTAGCTTGAGCAAACACCACCATCTTCCCATGGTTCATATCAGAATTCAAGGCATCCGTAACGACCTCATTAATAACCAAGGGGCTAAGGCCATGCACAAACCGGCGTATTCTAGCTTCCACAGTAGGCAACATGTGAATAGCATACTTGGACAGGCGCGCAAATTCCATATGGTACTCCCACACATTCATGCTACCTTGCTTTAGGCTCTCAAACTCAGCGGCACGGGCCGCCTTAGTCTCGGCAGGCAAGAAATGATTCATAAAAGCATTGGTGAACTCACTCCACCTCCTCGGAGGGCTCCCCTCATCACGGGACTCATCTCACATCTCAAACCAAGAATAGGCCACCCCTTTCAGGAGGTAGGAGGCAAACTCCACTCCCTCCGTCTCTGTAGCATGATTAACTCGGAGATTCTTATGCATCTCATCAATGAAGTCCTTGGGGGTCCTCCTCAGGATCAGTACTTGTGAACACTGGAGGATCCAACTGGAGAAACCTGTTCACCCTGGAACTAGCGGAATCCCCTGGCTGACTAGAAGAAGCAGGTGCAACATTTGATCTCTGGGCCTGGGAGGCCACTATTTGAGCCAACATCTGTATAGCTCCCCTAAGATCCCCATCAAAAACAGAAGAACCAGAAGCTAGAGCTGGAGGTGGAACTGGAATATCAGTTGGAGGGACCGTTGCACCCTCGGTAGGTGTAGGAACTAGTGCAGTCTGAGTAGGAATAGTGGATTTAGGTGGTGTAGTAATTGGGAAAATATCCTCACCCCTCGGGTGCTCACACGCATCATCAAATATCGAATCAACGACCACTCCTGAGGTGACAGTGGCTCTTTGGCCAGTTCTTGCCTTCTTCCTAGGCGCCATGTACTGAAACTTAGAGTAAAGCACGAGTTAAAGAAGGAACAATCTTACAATCAGCTTCATCGCACAATTGAGAACATCAAGAAGGGTATTATTCCTAAGTGCCCAAGTAGCCTCCTAATTATTGATGCGGTCGACATCACACCGATAAGAAGGACTCTACTAGACACGGGTCTGAGACATCCTAGGACACTTTAAAACCTTAGGCTTTAATACCAAGTTTGTCACGCACCGACCTCGGGAAGCGCGACCAGCGCTCAATCGAGATAACCCGACCTAGTAAGCCTGCTGGATTTCCTCCTACCCAACTCACCCATAAATAAAGAGAATATAAACTTCATTAATTAATACCGCGAGGGTTCATGGACAACACTAGTTCCATTAGAAACTTCATTTATATGTCTCCAAAATAATACATTATACAACCATAATTTACAGTGGAAGCATGAGAAACAATTACAACATGTTTAGTTTAACTTTCTCACACTAATACACAACCCACACTATGTCTACGGAGCCTCTAATAGATATAGAAGAGTACAATGATAGTGCCGGCAACAAGGCTCTAGCTATACCTCAAAACAGAATACACACGGAACAAAAGATGCACAATCCCGGAAAGAAGTGGGCACACCAAGTCAGCTGAGAGAAGAGTGTACCGCTATAACTAGTCAACGTCTTCCGCTGTGGAACCACTTGCATCCATTAAAGATGCAGCGCCCCCAGCAAAAGGGACGTTAGTACATGTCGAATAGTACTAGTATGAAAACTAAACACCCATTCAAGGACTTGGAAATACAATATGACTTACGATGAGCTATGTCAACGATGGAAGGTGTAATAAGCCGTTAAAGCCATAACAAATTTAGTAAGAGCTTTCAATAACATTTACAAACTTCAAGTCGGGGATCCTCTACAACTATCTTTACACAGAGCGATCCCGCCGCCTCACCCCAATGTATGCGTGTGGAGGTGCAATAATAATACCAGGAACTCTACACAAAGCGGCCTCGCCGCCTTACCCCAATGTATACGGGTGGAGGTGCAATCACAATACCAGGAGCTCTACACAAAGCGGCCCCGCCGCCTCACCCTAATGTATACGGGTGGAGGTGTACTCACAATATTATAACACTACACAAAGCTGACCCGCCGCCTTATCCAAATATATGCGAGTAGAGGTGTACTCACAATATCACAACACTACACAAAGCGGCCCTGCCGCCTCACCCCAATATATGCGGATGGAGGTGTAATCACAATACCACAATTTATGGTCCCAAAACTATAATAGTTTGTACAAAAGAGTTCCTTTTCAAATCAACCATTTGGAACCTTTGGCCTTAGCAGTGTAAGTTCATAAGGTTTCATCATATGAGAAATGAATGCTAAATCACATTGATTTCATACAATACCTTCACCCCACAAAGGATATAACGTGATTAAATCACAATAGAAAATCTTCAACACATGAGGGTTTGGGCCCGTTATGCAATTTGAGAATCAATTTACTAGCTTGAACATCCCACATCAATAGCGTTTCAAGTTACACATGATAGAATCTTAAAAGGGTTCGGGAATTTCCGATACTAGAAGAAAAGTTTAGCCTTCATACCTCACTTGAGCTTCCTTAACTCTAAAATGTTTTGGGAATCTTAACAGTTCTGATCTATTTTTGAAATATAACAAATTGAACCAAAAGTTAGGAAGATGATCATGGTTCCAGCTCATTTGAGCATTTTATCAAACGCTAGGTGTGTATTAAGGTTTCAAGGTCCTCCCATGGTGGATTCCGTCATCCCACTGCCCATTATCTATCATTTCTTTTATCTCAACAATATTCCTATACCCCTTGATAACACATGCATGCAAAACGAACAACTTCCACACCCAAGAATTTCCTTACTAATTACCTGTTTTTAGTTAAATTTCAAAATTGAGAGTTACGGTGTAGGATCTTACCTCTAGGATGAAGACCTAGCGAATTTCCCTTGTTAATCTTCTAAGATTTGAGCAAGAATTGAAGAACAAATTATTGAGGAACCCTCTCCCAGTCCAGAGCACTCTCTCACTCTCAATATACTAGGTTTTTACTTGAGAAATAGTCCACGACGTCTATATAATGGAATAGGGTCGTGTTATAAAAACTAAAAAAAAAAAATCCAAAATAGAATCTGCGGTCGCATATGCGACCGCATAATACTTTTGCGGTCCGCGAAATGGGCCACTAAAATGGCCCCCAGAACTGGGCACTCCTGCCCCACTCCGCGGCCATTATGTGGTCTGCAGACCTGTTCTGGGTCGCATAATGTGCCGTAGAACCTCCCTCCGAAAAATTTTCATGCTTGCTCCGCTGTCGATGTGCGGCACGCGAAACGGCTTTGCAATCGCATAGCTGACCGCACAATATCACCCAAATTTCCAGTTTTCTACTTCACTCTCCGGCCATTCTACGACCTGCAGAGTGATTCTGTGGCCGCATAGTGGGACGCAGAAATGTCTTCTTCTGCCAATTTTTTTTTTCCTTCACTACCCAGTGCACTACTCAACCTAGTAAGTCCGTACCGCGTACAATCATCAACACATAAGCCTACTTTGGCACCACAAAACCCTGAGTCTTAAGTGAAATTTTGTGGGGCCTTAAATAGTGTCAAGTAAGGGCATTGAGGTCGACCATGCTAAGGTTGACGTGATAGAGAAGTTGCCACCGCCAACTTCGATTAAGGCAGTAAGAAGTTTCCTTGGGCACGCCGATTTCTACGGTAAATTTATAAAGGATTTCTCTAAAGTTGTTAATCCCTTATGTAAACTTCTTGAAAAGGATCACCTCCCTTTGTGTTTTCTGAGTAAGGTTAGCATTTGAGGAGCTGAAGAACAGACTAGTGACTGCACCAATCGTTGCACCCGACCGGGAGCAGCCGTATGATCTCATGTGTGATGTGAGTACTATGCTATAGGAGTAGTTTTTGGGGTAGCGAAAGGACAATGGTGCACTCAACTTACTATGCAAACAGAACGCTAAGGGGTGCACAACTCAATTATTCTACGACTGAGAAAGAGATGTTGGCTTTAGTGTTTGTATTCGACAAATTCAGGTCTTATTTGATAGGTTCAAAAGTGATTGTTTATACTGACCATGCAGCACTTAGGTACTTGATAGCAAAGAAGGAGTTAAAGCCACGCTTGATCAGTTGGGTTCTTTTGCTATAAGAGTTCGATTTGGAGATTTGCGATAGGAAAGGAATGGAGAACCAAGTGGCAGACCACCTTTCAATACTGGAGGGAGCTGAAAAGAAAATAGAGGTTGAAGATATAATAGAGACATTCCCGGATGAACAATTACTAGTAGTGGCAATGGAGGAGACGCCTTGGTATGCTGATATTGCTAACTATTTGGCAAGCGGTATTGTACCTTATGAACTTTCTTCGATTAAAAAAAAAAGTTCTTTCGTGATTGTCGGTCTTATTACTAGGAAGAACCTTTACTTTTTAAAATCTGTGTGGCTAACATGATCCGGAGGTGTATCCCCGAGAAATATCAATCTTCTGTTTTGCAGGCTTGCTAGGCTTCACCATATGGTGGGCACTTTGGAGGAATTCAGACAACGCAAAGGTGTTGGAGTCGGGTTTGTATTGGCCGACTCTATTCAAGGATGCCCATGCCTGGGTGAAAAGTTGTGATGAGTGCCAAAGAACCGACAACATATCTTGCTGTCATGAGATGCCGATGACTACAATTCAAGAGGTGGAAGTGTTTGATGTGTAGGGGATTGATTTTATGGGACCATTTGTCAGCTCGTATGGTAATAAGTACATATTGGTAGTAGTTGACTATGTCTCCAAATGGGTTGAAGCTGTGGATCTTCCAACAAATGATGCAAAAGGAGTGACAGGATTTTTTAAGAAAAAATAGTTTCACACAATTTGATACTCCGAGAGGTATAATCAGTGATGGTGGAACTAATCTTTGCAATAGAGCTTTTGCAAAGCTGCTAGAAAAGTATGGAGTTCGCCATGAGGTTGTCACATCATACTACCTGCAAACGAGCAAGCAAGTGGAAGTATCCAATAGGGAAATCCGAAGTGTTTTGACCAAGACAGTGAATGCTACTCAGACTGATTGGGCAAGGACGTTGGATGATGCATTATGGGCTTACTGCACATCATTTAAAACTCTAATCGGTATGTCTCCATACAAGTTGGTATTTGGAAAAGCCTGCCATCTACCGGTGAAACTTGAGCATAGAGCCTTATGGCATTGCGGCAGTTAAGTTTGGATATAAAAACCGCTGGCCAAGTAGAGTCATAGAGCTACATGAACTCGAGGAGTTCCGATTTTTGACATTCAAAAATACAAGGTTGTATAAGGAAAGGATGACGATGATGCACGATAAACACATTCTAGAGAGGAATTTTAAACCTGGAGATTTAGCATTGTTGTATAACTTGAGATTGAGATTATTTAGGGGTAAGCTGAAATCTAGATGGTCTGGACCATCTAGAGTTGTGCAAGTATTCCCAAGTGGAGCGGTAGAAATTGAGTCCGAAGATGGGACTAACACATTCAAAGTGAATGGACAAAGGTTGAAGCACTACCTTGGAATGATTGACGAAAAAGGAGAGAAAGAGGTGATGTACCTGAGTGAATCTCAATATGTGAGCAAAGCATAATCTTGAAATCCTGCATCGTGTTGCGACTTTAAGTTAGGCGCTTCCTGGGAGGAAACCCATGGATTTGTTGTAAATCATCGTGCCGCAACGTTAAATTAAGTGCTTGTTGGAAGGCAACCCAAGGCTCGTGATTTATTTCATTTTTTCTCTTTGATTTTGATTTTGATTTTTGGGATGTGTGACATATTTGTGAGTGTTGCAGATAAAAAAAAGTGCAAGGAAGCATCGCTTAAGGGTGAACTAAAAAAAATCAGTGACTGAGCATGCTAGGTCCAGCGCATTGCACGAATATTGGCACGCTAACAGTGGTACCAACTTCACAAAACAGTGAAGTATAGAGAGTTGCACTGGACCTGGCACGCTCCTAGGTAAGTTACATTATAAAATTTAAAAAAAATGAAATAATGAAATTAGTAAAACCCAAAATCCCCGCCCCTCATTCTCACTTAAACCCAACGATCCTTTTCCCCCTCACGCCTGTCCCTCTCTCTCACGCCGATCTCCCCACACCCAAATTCCCTGCCCGCCCCTCCCTTCAACCACCAACGCCTTCCACCTCCCTTTCTCGTCGGCCAGCAGGTAAAAACGTTCCCCTCCCTATATTTTTTTTTCTCTCTTTTATCTTCCTTCCCATGTTCCAGCCCCTTTAGGTTAGTTTTGTTTTTAGTTTTCTTTTCTCTTTTTCTGTGTTATTTTTTTTTTTGGGTTTGTATTTCGAATTTGGGGCGCATTCTAGCTTGCTACTGGTTTATTGTTGCTCACAGTGAGGTGGGTAACTATAATTACCACCACCTCACTCTAATTGGGAGGATTTTCAACTACAATTTGAACCATAAATATCTTAGGAAGAGTAGCCACATCACATGTTCGATGAATTGCCCGAATGAATTGTTATGATAGGTTTAGCGAATTTTGAGTAGCAAACCTAATTCTAATAGCAACATAAGTATATTTTGAGTGTGGGGTGGCCGTTTGGGGGTCTTTTGACTTAAATTCTATTCGTTTTGAGCGAACGTACAACCACATCCAATTTAGGCACAAGTCATGCGCGACTTGTGCATCACTGTTGCTCACTTGCTTTCCAATTGTGATAACTAAGCTTTGAATAGATTCTAGTACTTTCTAGTAGTTGCTCGTCACTCGTCTTGCAAGTGTACGCTCGCGCTTCAGTGTGAGGTGCGATGCGCATGACTTTGTTTTGAATTTGCAAGCCTAGCTAATCAAATTTGGTGATTTTTTTGCAGGTACTATGACTACTTCTAAGAAGCCTACCTGTAGCCACGACGTAGGTAGACATGGAAAACCTATTCCGAAAAAGCTACAAAGTGAGGGACACACGAAAAATATGCATGATAGAGCTGTGCCAGAGAATATTGAGGTGGTGTCTGAGGCCACCATGGTACATATGGAGCCGCCCGCCCCACCACCACCGAGGGCTCGGCGAGCACGACAATCTAGGGCTGGACAGGTCCCCGTTCAAATTAGGGAAGGTGATTCACAATCACAACAGTCTAAGAAGCGTAAGAGAACCAAGGGTAAAGGAAAAGGGAAACCGAAGAAAGTAGTTGACTCCAGAAGGAGGATGATGAGTTCGAGGACGAGGTCCAGCCGCCAGAAGGGGAAGGTGAGCCAAGTGCTCCTGTTGATAAATATATTCGGGAGATTGACTTTGTAAGTGAACTCTCATGGCTGAAATGGGGTGAAATTAAGCAGAAGCAAGTAAATCCAAATTTGTTTGAACGCTTGTTGAAATTTGATGCTGCCAGGAGGAGTTGCCCGAATATTGTGACTGATATTGAAAAGAGAGGTTAGAAGCGGTTTGCTCAAGGGCCTAAAGGTGAGGCCAACCTGACACTTATGCGGGAGCTATATGCAAATTGGAATTCAAAGCAAGGTGATGACATGGTTTGAGTCCGTGGACAAATGGTAGATATTTATGCGACTGCTATCAACAAATACTACCGCGTTCACCCACAACTTGTGTCCGGGTACTTGAGGAGCGCACATAAGCCAAACACTGATTACATGCTTGCTATTCTAATTGATAACATAGGAAGAGCTAAATTTGATGCTAAACACAGGCTGAAAAAGACATACTTCAACAAAGAAGACCGATCATGGTTGAACTGAATCTCCTCGCAGTAGTCATGGGGTGTCAGATTTTGATTTTTTGGCATGTGCTTAATTGCTAGTGATACATTTTTAATTGCATGATCACACTTATTGCCATTGTAATTGTATAAGTGTAGTAGTTTTTTTAGTGGCTTAATCTCGGGTTTTCTTTACACCGCGGTTCTTTCCCAAGGATGCCATTTTCTTGACGGATTTCCTAAACAGCTTTCTTAAGGGACTAACGTCTAAAGAAAATACAAACAGATTTTTGTTTTTGTTTTGTTTTCTTTCTTCTCTTGTTGAGATGATAATGGAATGGGAGAGCTTGAGTAGTCTGTGTTTTTGACATGTTTTATAGCGGGGCTTAGGTCCATCGACATTTGCGCTGAGTACTTTCTTCTTCATTGTTATCACTATATGCCTTGAGAGTATATGTCTCTTTCTTTTGACACTTGGGCTCGTCTACTGACTCTTGTTGTTACTTCCTAGTGTTTGAATTTTATGATGACTGTGCTAGTTACTTTAACTTGAGAATCGGATCTGAGACATCGTGAGTAAGTCATGTGCATTGTGTGAGGTGAGATTTTAGTTGTATGTTGTGCCATTCTTGTTAGTCTAGAACTTGCCCTGTGTGTGAGTGGAAGCGAAATGATATAGGCATTTCTTTGATTGACCCTTCAGCTTATATGCCTACCAGTGATAACATTATCAGTAGTTAGCCTTTTTGAGCCTGTAGACCTTTTTATTTGGCACCCACATTACAAGCCAACGCCTGACTTGTTCTAAATCGTATCTTGTTCACCATTTACCTCTAAAAGCACTTAAGTCGCTGAAAGAGTAAAGAAAGAGATTGGGTAGCTTTTGAGTGGAACCATAGAAAGGGCAAAAAGGTGAACGTGTGTTTAAAAGCCTTACTAGCCAGAAATACCAAATTAAGGAGAGTGAAAAAAAAATTTGAAAAATGAATGGAACCTCCCATATCTTTATTCAGGCTAGTGAGTATCCATATGTTGATGTGCTTAATGAAGGAGGGCCTAGATGAGTATGATTTAAAGGCAAAACATCGAATTAGTCATGACAATAAGGTGCTTAAAATTGAAGTGTGGTGTATTAAAGTTCTTAGGAGGGTTAGTCACTATTTTTCTCTTTATATACATATATATATATATATATATATATATATATATATATATATATATATATATTTATATATACACACACACATATACATAGCTATATTCGATATAATATTAGCTAATGCACTAATACTTAATGCATAGTATAGCGTATTATATAATACACTATACTATATATATATAGTATAGTGTATTGTATAATACACTTATTATATATGTACTATTCTATACTATGCACTAAGTATTAGTGCATTA
>MCJB01010388.1:182363-193735 GCA_002018475.1 Nicotiana obtusifolia | reverse complement strand
TATATATATATATATATATATATATATATATATATATATATATATATATATATATATATATATATATATATATCCTACCCGTCCTTTGGCCTACGTTACAACCTATAAAGTCCTACTTGATCCTAGATTGTGCAAGCTTAAATTGGTCGAGTCTTGCACTATGGGCAAGCCTATGGTACGAACTTGAGTGGCATACAAGTTTCATTGTGAGAGCGAGTGAATTCTTTCAATATTTGAGTCCTTAGAGTACACTTGAACGTATATTTGAGAGAGTGGAATACTTCTCTCTGTAGTTTGTTGGTAAGGGCACATGATTTGCGAAGGATTGGTAAAGTCATTGGTTTTTGGGTTGGCACAAGAAGCAAGTCATAGTATGGAATGTATTAGAGTAAATTTTTGAGGCTAGGATGTAAGAAGAGTCACACAAATATTTTAAATAGTCGTGGCATTAGTCTAAAAATGAGGAAAGATGTCAATCACTCTTATGCTGGGTTCTAAGCGTTGATATAAACCATTGTCATTGCTCTGATACTTGAGTATGCTTTGGAATTGTGTTACTTGGCAATGTGCTTAATTTTGAGTTGCTCGAGGACGAGCAAGAGTTTAAGTGTATGGTGGTGATAAATGACTAAAAATGAATATTTTCTAGTATAGTTTCATACCATTTTGTATGTGAGTTGTGGGAAATCACATGCTTATAAATCTAAAATATACTCATTACGTGTTTATCATGTGCAGGAGTGAATTTGGATGGAAGTTGGCAAGAATTGGATGAGTTGATGCAAAAATGATAGAGATGCAAGAGCGGAGTGTGCCACAATTGGTGCATAGCATGAAGGTAGGAATGAAATGGCTTAGGAAATAAAAAAAAATAGCAAAGTATGGAGGTTGGAAGTCATGCGTTGCACCAACTCTAGCACGCGACTCAGTGTGTCCTTTTCGAATTAAGGGAGATCAAGGAAGCCCCACATCAACCCTATCCAGTATAAACATAACTTCAAGCCGTTTTTGAATGGTCACGCAATACTTTGGGAGGCAAGAACACACAAGGAGAAGGGGGAGAATTCTTTTACGAGTTTTTCACCTTCTTCTTTATATTCCATTATTAATTATGACTTTTTATATTTTAGTCTTACGTAGTATTATGAGTAGCTAAACCCGTCATCTAGGGTTGATGGAACAAATTGTTGGATGAATTCTTGATTGTGTATTGATATAATTGAGTCGTTTTTATTCTTTAATTGTTCAACTATGTGCTTTTTGTGGTTAATTGAAGAGCCCTTGATTAATCGTATCTAGATATCTTGTGTTGCTTGAGAGAGAACTCTTGATTAGATTGTTGTTGAACAATGCCACATTCGAGTAATTTAAGAGATTAATTACTTGGATTTAAAAGCGGGATTAGAGATAATAAAGCTTTGGCGTGAACTTTGTGAGTTGTACGAATTGTCAGCTAGAGTAATTCGAGAGAATACTTCTAGTAAATTATTGCAATTGATCGAGAGATAATTGCGATAAACAAGAACTCATCATCTTTTGAGAATGGTGCGGCGAGATTATAGCTAACGTGTTAGGAATTAATCCGAAAATTGGGAAAATCATAAATCCTAGAACGTTTTATCCTTGATACAACCTCATTCTTGCTAGTTGATAGTTTTTATTGTCATTTTTTCTTAGTTAAGTAATTTTTGTTAATTTGCAAATCAAATCTTGAACTCTGAAAGTTGTTTGAGCTTATCATAGTGATACTGAAAAGTTGTAGCAAATAGGTTAGTTCCCTGTGGAATTCGACTCCGAACTCTTGAACCGAATTATTTTTCCAGTGACCGCTTAGTCCTTTTTATAAGGCATAGTTGTTGGGCGTCATCACTATTATATCATCACAGCATCTTCATACCACATTTGTCACTGTTAGTCACCCTAGTATTATTAACTTATATCGTCTACTTCCATATCAACCAAATGTAATATTACCAATCACAAACTTTTCTTTTAGAAAAAAGAGTATGGAGATCTACCGACGTACAAGCAGTCTATTTTGCGTTGTTCTAAAAACTATTTGAGGAAATTCGTAAATTGATGATTCATTTATATTTTCTTTCATCTCGAATTCGAAGTATTTTGATCCTCCTTGACATATGCTGCAAATTTTAGTGTTCATCAAATGCTTCAAATTCGATTGATTGACTGATTTCTACAAAAATTGTTGGTTCATGCAGTAAAATCTGGTTTAGCTTGTATTTTGTATTGACTGATTTCTGCAACAGTAAAATATTAATTTCTGCAAAAAATTACTAATTTTTGCTGTTGTAATTGGCTAATTTATGCTGGTTTGTATTCTAAAAATTTAACTTATAGTACAATGATAGGATAAAGAATGCAATCTCTTAGAATTCAGCTCTCTCGAGTAACTTGTCGAGGTCTTCATAGCTCTCGGAAACTCCAATTTCTCCTTGAATCAGCGACTACTGTTTGACCGTCATTAAATTGTAAAAATTGTGGGGGCATGTTGGGTAATTAGGGGAAGAAGGGGCACCGCGGTCATTTTTTTTTCCTGTCACGATCAAAATCCCACTATAGACTGTGATGACACCCAATACCGACGTCAGGCAAGCCAACAACTTAACACACGCCGATTGCTAGTCCATAATACATTTTATAATAAATGACAAGTGAGTGAAATTTCTCCATATTTAAAGAAAAATACTGATTGAGTATTAAATGTTCAAACAAGATCGACATATAAATCTGAATATCATACAGAAATACAACCAAGAACGAGAATCCCCAAAAATCGATGTCACAATTGCATGAGCATCTACTAGGGAGTATAATACTAATATAACATCTGTCTGTAATATTAAGTATGCCACGACCCAAACCGATGGGCCGCGACAGGCACGTGGTGCCTTACTCAACCGAGTACCAACGTAACATATCATTCTTATCGTACCATCATGGGTAAGTGAGCCAGAAGAGCCGTCATGATATAACCAGAATAAAACATAAGGGAATACTCGACATAGGACAACCCAACTTGGAAAATAAACTTATACATGTGACATACGAGCCTATAAGGCCAACATGATCATTTGTACACTCAAAACATAGACTGACAAGGCCATACAATTATCCATATATATGACATATGTCTACAAGCCTCTATACATAAACGTCATAAAGGTCGCGACAGGGCCCCACCATAAAAATCACTGTATGTACAAATTATACTGACCAAAGAGGCAACTCCTGAGCAAGTGTAATCCACCAACATCTTTCGCTGAGCTGATAGCCTACTAGGAGGACTGTCAACCTGTTTATCGGGACTAGCGGGCATGAAACGCAGCGTCCCCAGGCAAAAGGGGCGTCAGTATAAATAAAGTATCGAGTATGTAAGGCATGAAAACTAGTATATAAAAGTCATGAAAGAAACATGGGGTAAAGAACTCAACCTGTAAGTCTGAATAGCTCTGTGAATCATAAAACATTTATAATGTCATGCATGTACATATAAATGTCACATCATGCATAGGTATATGCGTACATAACGTCATCAAGTTTCAGAGGGCATCCCATCATATCATCTCGGCCTCTGTGGGCAAAATCATCAACGTATACCAGCTGATCAGGTGGTGGTGCGTATATAACGCCGTAACCTTTCCCCATACCCCATGTACATATAATATACGCGTATATAACGCCATTTGGTCATGGGTCAATGTACATGTATAAATTATTGCAATGCATAAGAAGTAAGTCAATAAGATCTCTCGGGGTGTCATAAGATCAATATGCCTTCGGTTAATATCATGAAATAAACTTTATCAAGTTACGTATTTTGAGACCCATGAACAGACAATATAATAATAGGACACATGGGGAATCAAGAACATAGGCATCCATAGTACTTCTAAGAATATAGTCACTTGTGAAAGTTGCGTGTTTTCTTATTTAGTTGTATCATATGGATCATGCCAAAAGGAAAGAAGGGATAACCTTAACATACCTTAACTCCGTTGATTCCTTAATACCTTCCAAGGAGTTCTTCAAACAACTCAACTCAATCTACCATAGCATAAGGAGATTCAAAATCAATGCTGAGTAAAGGCTAAGTCCGCAACTTAAACTAGTAGTTCATTTATGCAAATTTGGGCAGTATCTCCCCTGTAACAAGGGCCTCCTACAATACTATAAACTAACAACAACAACCAGAGCAATACAATAAGAATAACATCATCAATAGGGTATAAAATATTTCATTAACATGTCATCAACATATCACGACGAGTGGCAAGCTCGGAGTGAATCCCTTTAGCGCCCTTCAACCTTATTATCATACATTAGTTAACTTAAAAACGTGTCCATTATGATACCAAGTAAAATTGGAGGATTTCCAACCTCCTATTAATCACCTAATCCACACTCAAACAACCCAACAATCCAACAACAACAAGTGCAACCTTCCATTGTTATATTGTCCTTTATCTTCTTATTCACAATACCAATAGCAAGTTCGATATGTAGACAATAAATTCATGAAAATAAAAGCCTAAACAAGTCAATTTACATGGTTTCTAACCATTTAAAGTTCATGGAAAGAACCTTCCCAAAACAGTCCATTAAGAACAATAACATGCATCTCAAACTATTTCAAGTCTTCTCTTGTAGTATCTTGCTCAAATAATGCAACCAACATACAAACAACTTCAAGAACGTGTAGTAGAGTATTATACATACCTAAAACAGAAGAAAACACTTGAAATTTCAGCCAAACACAACCCACAACTATCCTTAATGACAACACAACCTCAAAGAGGTGTTGTTCTTCACTAGAACTAACTTTTGTTGTTGGAATATGGTGTAATCACTTTTGGAACACTTCAAACCCTTATGGTATCTGTTTAGGAGGGTTAGGAGAAGTTTGGAGACGAAACAGAGCCGAAAATGAGTAAAAAAATGGGCGTCCAAATCGTTTATCAAGTGAAGTAGGTCGACCATCGCCTAAGTGGGTCCCATTGGAAGCTGCTTGCACGATCTCGCAAAAACACGAATATCTCTCTACTTCGATGTCGTATCGACAAACTATTTAATGATTTAGAAAATAGACTCGTAGATCTTCAATTTGATATATGGAGAATCCCTTAATTCCAAGTATATTGGGAGAAAAGCACAGCTCACATTTGACCTAATATTCAGCACATTATCAATGTAACTTGTGATGATCTTTGCCAACTTTTGTTCCACAATTTGACTCCAAAACGTAACACACAACTATTATTTGACTAAAATAACTCATAACATAACCTTCTTATCATGTTAAGCACCCTAGTATCACCCCATAAGTAACATGTTATAACATTCCAAATTTGTCGACTTTCGACGAAACTTATTTTCTTCAATTCGTTTAGCGTCTAAGCTTCCAACCCTCTTGGTACTTGTTATTCGTGATCTTAAATAGTTTTAAACTCCAAGGTAACATGATTAACTTACTTTTTGTACTTTCAAAGACGATCTCATTTTTGAGCTTACATCAATTGACTTACGACGTACTCTTATGTACGAACATATGGGGTGTAACATCATTTCCTCGAATGTTGACTGATGCACTTATCAGTCTCTTAACTTATATCTCTTACGAATACTTTAATATTGTCCTTGACAGCAAGGTAATTATTCTGTGAATAAATCCAAAGTCCAGGGTATTCCCCACTTTAGGCCTCTTTCTCATACCATGACTTGTGGTAAGAATTCTTCCAATCTCATAAATGTTGCTACCTTCTATCATGCAGCCTCTACAACTTTGTTCTTGTTTGTGCGCCTATGTGACTCTTCTCTCCTTTTTCCTCCATCGTTTAGCCAATCTCCAGGCCTCACCTTGTGAATATATACAGAACTATGACAAGCTGTCCCTCTAGGCATCTATAGGTGTACTGAAGTCCTTCGCTTGGTACTTTGTCGAACTTACGACTATTGATATATCTTGTTTCATAGCCTCAGTTATCTATCCTTATGGCTTTACTACATCTAGGTAGGTCATACTATACTATAACACTTACTTTAGTTTATTATTACCGAGGTTTGCTACCCAACTCCAAGTTACTCTCTCGTTGCTTATCCTATATGTATAAATCAAGTCCTTTTATGCTTCCTTATTATTTTTCATCTTAAGAATGACAACCAAATCTCATCTCATACTTTGGAACTTTTTGTCACGACCCAAATCCCAAACCTGGTCGTGATGGCGCCTCTCGTGAAGACAAGGCAGCCAATTCGAACCATAACTCATTTTAAGCAGTTATCTTAACAAGAGAACAACACAATATAGTTTAATAGCAGCCGTCATTTGTGGAAAAACATAGTGAACCATCCCAACAACAGCCCAAATCGGGGTGTCACAACGTCATGAGCAACTAATAAAATCCTAATAACAAAATTTCTATTACAATATCCCTGGCACAATTAGTTGGAGAAAGTGGGAACAACAAGATAAAAGAGATACGGGGCTGCGGACGCCAATAGCTACCTCGTAGTCTCTGAGTCACCGCTCTGACAGTCGTAGTCAATGCCTCAGAGCGGATTCAATAACGCCTGAATCTGCACACATGGTGCAGGGAGTAATGTGAGTACTTCCAAGTCAGTGAGTAATAATCATAACTAACAACTGAAGGCAAGAAAACACGTAAAGCACACGAATATGCAGAATGAAGCAAAAAAACATTATTTGAAAACAGTACATCAGTAAGAAATCAAGTAAAATCTTCCCAGCTCTAGTTACCAGTTGCCATTGTTACCAACTGTAACATCCCCGGGCTCAACATCATTTAAAACAGTAAAAATTTCCCCAGCTCTAGTTACCACTTGCCATTGTTACCAACTGTAACATCCCTGGGCTCAATATCATTTCACAACAGTAAAATCTTCCCCGCTCTAGTTACCAGTTGCCATTGTTACCAACTGTAACATCACTGGCTATATTTCCATAATCATCTCCCCAGCTCTAGTTACCAGTTGCCATTGTTACAACCTGTAACATCACTGGGCTATACTTCCATAATCATCTCCCCAGCTCTAGTTACTAGTTGTCATTGTTACCAACTGTAACATCACTGGGTACCCTGCGCTCACTGGGGGTGTACAGACTCCGGGAGGGGCCCCTTACGGCCCAAGCGCTATATCAAGCCACCTCGTGGCACATAGAGGATCTCAGGCCCTCGGCCTCATATCAATCACAAGCCAGCTCGTGGCAGATAAAGGATCTAAGGCCCTCGGCCTCATATCACTCAGTAAAACCTCACATCTGGCCCTCAGCCGCACTCAATCAGAAAATCATCACAAGCCCCTCGAGCATAGCAAAACAGTAGTTCTAAGCCCAAAATATCATTTAAAATATTGTGTAAATCTCAAAATTGAGTAAAATGTGGCTGAGTTGTACAACAGTAGAAACAACATGACTGAGTTCAAGTAATAAGCATAAATAGTGAGGAAATAGTGAAAAAAATCCCCGGAGGGTTCAAACCATTGGCACGAAGCCCAAATATGGCAATTAGCCCCAAACAAGATGGTAACAAGTAAGTTTCAATCAATTGCGTAGTAAAATCATCAATCGGGATGGACCACGTCACAATCCCCAGTAGTAAACGACCCCACGCTCATCATCGAGCGTGTGCCTCACTTCAATATAGCACTACGATGTGCAATATCCGGGGTTTCAAACCCTCAGAACATCATTTACAATCACTACTCACCTCGACCCGGCTAAATTTCTAGCCCACGACGACTTTGCTCTTCGAATTGGCCTCCACGTGCGTCGAATCTATCCAAATTCAGAATAATTACGTCATAATATGTTAAGGGAACAAAGCCCACGCGAAAATAATCAATAAATACTAAGAAATCTCAAAATTAGCAAAACCCGAGCCCCGGGCCCAGTTCTCAAAATTCAGTTATTTTTTCACCTCAACGGGTTCCTTATCTTCCCACGAGTCCAACCATACAAGACTTATCGAATTCCGACATCGGTTCGACCTCCAAGTCTTAAAATCTAAACTCAAGGGTTTTCCACAATTTTCTCCAACTTAAATCACCAATTACATACTAGAATAGCAATAGGTTTGGGTAATTTGACCAAGATTGATTTAAGAACACTTACCCCAGTGTTTCTCTCGAAAATATTCCAAAAATGCTTCAAGATTTCGCTTCAATCCGAGTTCCCTAGCTCCAATTATGTTCAAGATGGTCAAAACCCCCTTCTTTAAGAATTTGTTCAAGAAAATCTCTTTTGGATATAGTTTTGAGGTTGATTTGTTGTGATTTTATGGTGTTTGGAGGTTTTTCTCTTTGTGGATAACGAAAATGGGTTTTGCATGGCAAATGGGCACTAATTTCTATTTATAAAGGGTCAAAAATTGGAACAAATAAAACTTTCAGGTGTTGAAAATGCTATAACATTTCGCGTAGCAAAATCAACAATGCTATAGCATTCTGGTAGCATTTCTGAAATTGATTTTGGCCCAAAAATCTGTTACACTTTGCTATAGCATTTCGCGTAGCAAAATCAACATTGCTACAACATTCTGGTAGCATTTCTGACATTAATTTTGGCCCAGAAATCTGTTACACTTTGCTATAGCATTTCACGTAGAAAAATCAACAATGTTATAGCATTCTGGTAGCATTTCTGATATTTCTGCAAATTTTTCTTTCCAACGATGAAATGGTCCGCTTAACCACCCTAAACTCACCCGAGGCCACTGGAACCTCAACCAAAACACGCCAACATACCCCATAACGTTATTCAAACTTGTTCCAACCTTCGAAATGCTCAAATCGACCTCTCAACGCCAAATTCGCGTCGGATTCAAGCCTAATGAAACTAACAAATTCCAACTTCTACATTTGATGCCGAAACCTATCAAATCGAGTCCGATTGACCTCAAATTTTGCACACAAGTCATAAATGACATAACGGACCTATGAAAATTTTCAGAACTGGATTCTACCCCGATATCAAAAGTCAACTCCTCGGTCAAACTTTTCCAAAATCTTCTATTTTTCCAACATTCGCTAAAATGCGTTGAAATGTCCTAGGGACTTCCAATTTCAAATCTGGACATACGCCTAAGTTCGAAATCACCATACGAAGCTATAGCAACTTTCGGAATTCCATTCCGACCCTCGGATCAAAATCTCACATAACAACCGGAAATCGCCAAAATACTAACTCCACCAATTCAAGCCTAATTCTACACCGGACCTCCAAAATCAATTCCGATCACACTCCTAAGTCATAAATCACCTCCTGAAGCTAACCGAACCATCGGAACTCACATCCGAGCCCTCTAACTCATAAGTCAACATCCGATTGACTTTTCCAACTTAAATCTTCTTAAAAGAGACTAAGTGTCTCATTTCTTACCAAACCCACTCCGAATGCAAACTACTCAACTCGATCACATAAAACACGGATAACGAAGCATAATGAAGCAGAAATGGGGGAAACGGAGAGGTAACTCACGAGACGATTAGCCGGGTCGTCACATTCTCCCCCACTTAAACAAACGTTCGTCCTCGCGGGTGATTCCACGTCACCTTTAATTTAACATGGATCCGACAACACCATCTCAATTGAAGATTATTTCTTTTATCTATATTTAAAAACTTCAAAGCCAAATTTCTCACACCCAATTAATTCAACACAGCGTGTTAGTCTCAACCGGTTGTAGCAACTCGTGCTTACGCGCCCATCATATGTATGCTCAGTGCTGAAACTCAATAATTACAGCACGAATATGGCAAAATACGCACAAAAACACATAGAAGAATTATCAAATAAGCCTAACAGGCATGGCTCCCTATCAGTACTATAGTACAGATTTAATTCCACACAGGGAGGATTTAAAACACATAATTTTTCATCACAAGGATCTCGTCCTTATATAACTTCCACCACGGCTCATAGCCCAGTTTAAGCTCTTCACATCATATTAAAAATGCGAGGATCTCATCCTCAACTCTGAATCACAAGTAATATGCACTCGCGCCAACCAAAATCTATCCATTTCTCCTTTAAAAATAATTTCCTTTACTCGAAATCACGGCACATAATGAACTCCCATACCGGTAGGGCCTATAATTTATAAAGCTTTATTCAATTATCCCGAAATTACATCAAAACCCATTGTAGTGAGTAACAGAAAGTCACCTTTGGACTCATAGTCCTCAATAGTGTACAAAACAAAAAATGATAGACACACCTAAGACCATTAAAATCTCCCAACAGGGATAGACACAGTAGTGGAGTGAAAATTCACAAACTCACCATATAAGTCGATTGCCCATAATAACATCCTCTGACCATGATAGCTGAAATTTCAGGAATCTGGTGCCCGCAACACATCTCATGACGCATATAAATCCTGTTCCAAATCTCGCAATACTGTCACGACGAAAGAGACGTGTAGAAACTCGTAGCCACCTACCGAATCAGTAATTCATGGAGTCTCTCATCCTGTCAAGTACCATTACCTCATTCTGAACTGAATAACGATATTTCCTTTTAATGTGCCTTATATAAATCTGATTGCATAGATTTCAGCTCCAATAATCTCGTGTCACCCGGTGCAAGCTGCTCATGCAATAAATTGCCTCAAACACCGACTCAGCTCTCATATGGCGCCATCAATGCGCCGACATGCTACAATTTGAACATGTCACATAAAGAGGAAATAACTCTCGAAAAGAATTATCCAGCCTGCGTAACGAATAAAATGGTCAAACAGATGTTATGAACCCTTCTTAAAGGATGAGAAACAAAATACGCAAGAATAGGTATAGGGGACCGTACTCAACATAACACTGTTGCGGCACGCAACCCGATCCACACATGATACCGTTGCGCCGTGCAACCCGATCCAAACATGATACCGTTATGCGAGATTAAAAGAATTTCTCATAACCCTTGAATTATTAGTAGAATGAATACTTCATTGGCTAGAACCCCTTTCACTCAACTCATTTCAGAATAACCATGGCAACATGCAACTGAATTCCCATAACCACAGTAAATACAAACCTCAAGTTGTAGTGTAAACCATCATGACTCTTCCGGAGTCCATTCACACAAAAAGGCCATTCGAAGCAATATCTCCCAAATCAATCAAGTCATGGTGGCTGTCGGACCTGCACGTACAACCACATACCACATGTAAAACTTCACACGCCGAAGGAACTAATCATTGCCACCATCACACTGATTAAACCATTGCTAACCAACTCAATTTCTTTCAATTTACTCTTGACCTGACTTAGAAATATAATAGCTCCATTCACAACATAGTGAACTCAATTCGCATTCACCTCGAGTGACCCGAATC
>MCJB01010388.1:159144-182223 GCA_002018475.1 Nicotiana obtusifolia | reverse complement strand
CCCGATGGTAACATAGAATATTCCAAGTTTCGTTCGCAACCCACTGTGAAGACTCGATCCTTAACCACACATCGGACCCGAAATCCTTAGGCACTGCACTTTTATTCTTGAATTTACTAGGACCGTTATCGAGGGTCAATCACTCTGACCTAGTCCCGAAGATAACCGACTGTGCTCTTTTCCACGTACATCACGTCCACAAAACACAAGCTCCGAGTCTTCCTAAAAACCTGAACATGCATCGATAACGCCGAATATAGCACACACCCATCCAGTTCTTTGCTGAATTACCCCTAATATTTCCTTTTCTTAGTCATAAATACTTCGCTAACGTACCGATAACCAGAAACTGCACAAGCAGACAACCACGCGATCCAATTGTAAATGGTGGCCCCCCCCCCACTTAGCTCTAAGCCACCGCCACATAATGTAGAGCCCACGAAGATTCCTCCTTCTCAATTACCATGATGTCGCACCATTAACCCGACAGACTTCTTGAAGTCTTTGTTAAGCTTTTCATGAACATCCTGGATCACAAATCATAGTCACACACTCGACCTCTTACTGGGTAGCAAGTAATATAGCTTGCAGAAGCTTCATCAACATCACGCCACCGCTAACCTGCTCACAGGAGATAACCCACCTGTGGAATTCCTTACCGACATCTTCTAACGACGCTGCACTAGGTAAAACTACCCCGTAATCAGCAAATTCTCCTGAGCTCATGCTCGCCCACCAGTTGTATAAGTTTTCTCCTTCCCTATTGACATCAACTGAAAGTTCAACAATACTTTACAAACTCAAGTCATATTGCACCTGAAACGATAATCAGATCTTCACACCCCTATTCATATCACAAACTCCTTTCTGCCATATTCGATCTTTTTTTTCGTACGACAACCATCACTACAAATAAAATATGTAGTCCAAATCACCTTCCATCATGATTCCCAAACCGTTCTACACTTTCTTAAGGCACGCGGCTATCCTACCATAGAATCCATATGCTAATCTGTCACTCTTATATCAGTTAAACCATCTCCTTTAAGAAACTTTTCAACCTCTGCTTCTCATACTTGGCCTGCTAGTACTTCAACCTCCACGAAACACCTCCTGCCATGTTGTTCCTCATACTTCGCTGCTCACGTGTTGCATCAAATCGAAACCCATCTCTGTAGCACCCGAAACAATAAAATGTTCTTGACTCTAAGCCTCTTCGAAGATCATCTTTCTCGAGCCATCCATATTAGAAATACTAATTCGATTTTGAACCGCTACACACAGCTATCCCTCGCAACCACCCCTCAGGCACCATTTCACAGCACCATGCCCCGAAGGCAAAAATCCAAGAAGGCCGTAACACCGATGAACCGTAATGCGTTCAAATAAGGACGACGACACCGCATCACATTGATAACAAGCGCTTCACGCCGTATAAGATTGGGTAGGAAGGAAATAAAGGCATAAGCCTCAATAGAATCAAACCGCACGATAAGGATATCAAGAATATGAAGTTTTTTCTAAAAAGGTTCTGCAGCCTCTCTAAGATAAATACAGACGTCTCTGTACTGATCCGCGAGACTCTACTAAATCGGCTCATGACTCCTGAGACCTATGTAACCTAGGCTCTGATACCAAGCTGTCATGACCTAAATCCCAAACCCGATCGTGATGGCGCCTCTCGTGAAGACATGGGCAGCCAATTCGAACCATAACTCATTTTAAGCAGTTAATTTAACAATAGAACAACACAACATAGTTTAATAGCCGTCAATTGCGAAAAAACATAGTGAACCATCCCAACAACAGCCCAAACAGGGGTGTCAATACGTCATGAGCAACTAATGAAATCCTAATAACAAAATTTCTATTACAATATCTGGCACAATTAGTTGGAGAAAGTGGACACAACAAGATAAAAGAGATACGGGGCTGCAGACGGCAACAACTACCTCGTAGTCTCTGAGTCACCGCTCTGACAGTCGTAGTCAATGCCTCGGAGCGGAATCAATAACGCCTGAATTTGCACACATGGTGCAGGGAGTAATGTGAGTACTTCCAACTCAGTGAGTAATAATCATAAATAACAACTGAAGGCAAGAAAACACGTAAAGCACACGACAATGCATAATGAAGCAGTAAAACATTATTTGAAAATAATACATCAGTAAGAAATCAAGTAAAATATTCCCAGCTCTAGTTACCAGTTGCCATTGTTACCAACTGTAACATCCCTGGGCTCAACATCATTTAAAACAGTAAAAATCTCCCCAGCTCTAGTTACCAGTTGCCATTGTTACCAACTGTAACATCCCTGGGCTCAATATCATTTCACAACAGTAAAATTTTCCCAGCTCTAGTTACCAGTTGCCATTATTACCAACTGTAACATCACTGGCTATATTTCCATAATCATCTCCCCAGCTCTAGTTACCAGTTGCCATTGTTACCAACTGTAACATCACTGGGCTACACTTCCATAATAATCTCCCCAGCTCTAGTTACCAGTTGCCATTGTTACCAACTGTAACATCACTGGGTACCCTGCGCTCACTGGGGGTGTACAGACTCTGGGAGGGGCCCCTTACGGCCCAAGCGCTATATCAAGCCACCTCGTGGCATATGTAGTATCTCAGGCCCAGACTCATATCAATCACAAGCCACCTCGTGCACATAAAGGATCTCAGGCCCTCGGCCTCATATCACTCAGTAAAACCTCACATCTGGCCCTCGGCCGCACTCAGTCAGAAAATCATCACATGCCCCTCGGGCATAGTAAAACAGTAGTTCTCAGCCCAAAAACATCATTTAAATATCATTTAAATCTCAAAACTGAGTAAAAGTGGATGAGTTGTAAAACATTAGAAAACCACATGACTGAGTTCAAGTAATGCATCAAACAGTGAGAAAATAGTGATAAATACCCCTGAAGGGTTCAAATAACCGGCACGAAGCCCGAATATGGCAATCAGCCCAATTCATAATGATATCAAATAAGTATCAATCAAATATATAGTAAAATCATCAATAGGGATGGACCATGTCACAATCCCCAGTAGTAAACGACCCCACGCTCATCATCGAGCGTGTGCCTCACTTCAATATAGCACTACGATATGCAATATCCGGGGTTTCAAACCCTCAGAACATCATTTATAATCACTACTCACCTCGAACCGGCTAAATTTCTAGCCCACGACGCCTTTGCCCTTCGAATTGGCCTCCACGTGCGTCGAATCTATCCAAATTCAGAACAATTACGTCACAATATGTTG
Organism: Nicotiana obtusifolia; assembly: GCA_002018475.1. Taxonomy (NCBI): domain Eukaryota; kingdom Viridiplantae; phylum Streptophyta; class Magnoliopsida; order Solanales; family Solanaceae; genus Nicotiana; species Nicotiana obtusifolia. Next base: position 178,948 of record MCJB01010388.1, on the reverse strand, counting down.
AGGGAACAAAGCCCACGCGAAAACAATCAATAAATACTAAGAAATCTCAAAATTAGCAAAACCCGAGCCCCGGGCCCACTTCTCGAAATTCAGTAATTTTTTCACCTCAACGGGTTCCTTATCTTTCCACGAGTCCAACCATACAAGACTTATCGAATTCCGACATCGGTTCGACCTCCAAGTCTTAAAATCTAGACTCAAGGGTTTTCCATAATTTTCTCCAACTTAAATCACCAATTACATACTAGAATGGCAATAGGTTTGGGTAATTTGACCAAGATTGAGTTAAGAACACTTACCCCAATGTTTCTCTAGAAAATCTTCCAAAAATGCTTCAAGATTTCGCTTCAACCCGAGTTCCCTAGCTCCAATTATGTTCAAGATGGTCAAAACCCCCTTCTTTAAGAATTTGTGCAAGAAAATCTCTTTTGGATATAGTTCTGAGGTTGATTTGTTGTGATTTTATGGTATTTGGAGGTTTTTCTCTTTGTGGATAACAAAAATGGGTTTTGCATGGCAAATGGGCACTAATTTCTATTTATAAAGGGTAAAAAATCGGAACAAATAAAACTTTCAGGTGTTGAAAATGCTATAACATTTCGCGTAGCAAAATCAACAATGCTATAGCATTCTGGTAGCATTTCTTACATTGATTTTGGCCCAGAAATCTGTTACACTTTGCTATAGCATTTCGCGTAGCAAAATCAACATTGCTATAGCATTCTGGTAGCATTTCTGACAGTGATTTTGGCCTAGAAATCTGTTACACTTTGCTATAGCATTTCGCGTAGAAAAATCAACAATGCTATAGCATTCTGGTAGCATTTCTGACATTGATTTTGGCCCAGAAATCTGTTACACTTTGCTATAGCATTTCGCGTAGCAAAATCAACAATGATATAGCATTCTGGTAGCATTTGTGACATTTCTGCAGATTTTCCTTTCCAACGATGAAATGGTTCGCTTGACCACCCAAAATCACCCGAGGCCACTGGAACCTCAACCAAAACACGCCAACATACCCCATAACGTTATTCAAATTTGTTCCAACCTTCGGAATGCTCAAAACGACCTCTCAACGCCAAATTCGCGTCAGATTCAAGCCTAATGAAACTAATAAATTCCAACTTCTACATTCGATGCCGAAACCTATCAAATCGAGTTCGATTGACCTTAAATTTTGCACACAAGTCATAAATGACATAACGGACCTATGAAGATTTTCAAAACTAGATTCCGACCCCGATATCAAAAAGTCAACTCATTGGTCAAACTTTCCTAAAATCTTCTATTTTTCCAACATTCGCCAAAATGCGTTGGATTGTCCTACGGACTTCCAATATCAAATCCGGACATACGCCTAAGTCCGAAATCACCATATGAATTTATAGCAACTTTCGAAATTCCATTTCGACCCTCGGATCAAAATCTTGCCTAACAACCGGAAATCTCCAAAATACTAACTCCACTAATTCAAGCCTAATTCTACACCGGACCTCCAAAACCACTTCCGATCACACTCCTAAGTCATAAATCACATTCCGAAGCTAACCGAACTATCGAAACTCATATCCGAGCCCTCTAACTCATAAGTCAACATCCGGTTGACTTTTCCAACTTAAATCTTCTTAAAAGAGACTAAGTGTCTCATTTGTTACCAAATCCACTCCGAATGCAAACTACTCAACTCGATCACATAAAACACGGCTAACGAAGCATAATGAAGCAGAAATGGGGGAAACAAAGCGGTAACTCACGAGACGACTAGCCGGGTCGTCACACTTTTATCCATATATTAATTCACCTTAATGTTGATTTATAACACTGTAACCTTTCCCCATATCCCATGTACATATAATATACGCACATATAACGCCATTTGATCATGGGTCAATGTACATGTATAAATGATTGTAATGCATAAGAAGTAAGTCAATAAGAACTCTTGGAGTGTCATAAGATCAATATGCCTTTGGTTAATATCATGATATAAACTTTATCAACTTACGTATTTTGAGAACCATGAACAGACGATATAATAATAGGACACATGGGGAATCAAGAACATAGGCATCCATAGTACTTCTAAGAATATAGTCACTTGTGAAAGTTGCGTGTTTGCTTGTTTAGTTGTATCATATGGATCATGCCAAAAGGAAAGAAGGGATAGCCTTAACATACCTTAACTCCGTTGATTCCTTAATATCTTCCAAGATATTATTCAAACAACTCAAATCAATCTATTGACGAGTGCAAAACTGGTGAATAAAACTTTGGCTCGCTAGTTAAAGATAGTATAGTATTAAATCGTCTCCACAGGGATTGGTTTAAGTAAAGTTCTAATAAATCTTCAGCTTAACACTATCCAAGATAATAATCCTTTGATTGATGTTATTATCCACTACAAATAAAACTAAGATTATCAATTGTAAGAAACAAATGACACTTTAATGACTAGTAGTAAAGATTGAATATCAGGGTGAGAAGTACGGGTTGTGATAGGATATATGATCAACTATCGTTCCGAGTAACTCTGGGTTAAGTTCATTCTTAACTTCTATTGACTCCTTTGATTTCGACAGATGATTAGGCTACTTTAGGGATTCAAATTCTTCTTCCAAATGAATGAGATTCCTTTGATCAACCTAATAACATGTCCTATGAACATATGCACAAAAATAGTGAATGAATGATCTTTCGAAGAACACCTCTCGATTATTATTCTAAGCTAGGTTAATTGGTAACTCTCTAAGCTCTTTCGATTACCTAGAAGAGGTGTAAAATCAACCCAAACAATATGGCACAATGCGAATAGCAGTAACACTTCTCTTTTGATTAAAGTAAAACCACAATAAGCCTTGCAATTCAATTAATAACTCATTCAATGAATTCAGGTAGTTAACATTGAGTAAAACGTAAAACGATACTCAAATCACAACATCCGCCAATAACCCTAAGAATAATTTCTTCATTACGAAGAAAATATTCATAGCAAGAGTATTACAAGAACAAGAAAACATTACAATTCCCAAATTCAAACAACCTTCCTTATTGAATGAATTAGATCAAGTATTTTGCGTTCCGTTTCTTCCTTACCTTCTTCTCTCCCAAAAGTTGCTCTAAAATTCCAAGATACCTCCTTTTAGACGAGCTGGGCTTCATATAGGTCAAGAAGAGAAGCCTCCGAAATTACAAAAATAGGCTTGGGGAATTTTTCGGACCAGACATGCGCGGCCGCGCACTTGGGCAGGTGATCGCGCATATGACCGCGCCCTTTGGACAGTGTTCTGCTCTACTTGTGCGTCCAGTGTGCGACCGCGCACCTAGGTAGCATTCTGCTCCATTCTTCGTTCTCTTTGTTAATTGCATTATTGTTCGTTGATCCTCGATTACGATCCCAACTTAATCCATGTGCTTTTACTCAGAACTCAAAGCTCCAGAATAGCTCGAATTAGCTCCATAACCTCATCGTATCTCGGAATCCCTCCTACAAAGCATAAACCACACACTCAGTGCAAAATAATACCATTTAAAGCTCAAAAACTAGTAAAGTAGAGCGAATTAGCGTGAGATTAATGGCCAAAATACGCAATTACGGCCTACCATCAACACCCCACACTTAAATGCTCATGGGTTGTAAAAGGTTCAAATAGAGGGTCAATTTAAACATATGGGTAAGGCTTGTAATGTGGTTGCCAAAGAAACAAGATTGCATGCTCAAAGGGTTTAACTAAGATACATAAAAATTAGGTGGATAAGGCATATAACTGGCTCAACAAAGAAATGCCTATATCACACCAAGTTCAATGTTGACTCACACCAAGTATTGGACAAGTTCACACAATGGGTTTTGGAGAGCAAAAAGCTGCCGATTTTATTCTTAATAATAATGGTAAGGTCCTGAAAATAATGTAGTATTGAGGCTTATATTGGATGAGCCCTTAGCCTAAAACAACTAGGAAAGGAATAACTAGTAAAAAGGCCAATAATTTGGCTAAATGTCAAATGTCAAGTGACCACGCAGGGCCAAATAAGTGCCATTGTCTTACTCAAGACTAACTATGCAAAATAACTAATAAGAGCTAGTTGAGGCGTTCATTGAGTTCTCAGCCTCAATTAGTGCACGGCCCTCCTTCTCCAAGGCTAATCAACACCTTTCTTGTCTTATCCAACATACTTCCCGCTTCTTCCATCATTGCGCAATCATCACTCTTCATCACCATTAAGTGGATATCATGAAGCTCCTTAGTTTGACTCCTCGTAAATGGTCTCGAAGGCACGAACATAGGTTGATCAGGCTGGCCTGCATCATCCTTCCCTTCTTGAGAAGATTTCGTCTGTGAAATCAAGCCATCATCATCTCTCAAAGCAGCGCTACCTACAACACAAGGAATTAAGTCAGAAACGTTGAACGTTTTAGAAACACTATACTCACCAAGCAGGTCTACAACATAGGCGTTGTTATTGATCTTTTGCAGCACTTGGAATGGACCATCTCCTCGCGGGGCTAGCATTCCCTTCCTTTGGTTCGGGAACCTCTCCATTCAGAAGTGCACCCAAACCCAATCACCTTTCTTCATGTCCACTTGCTGTTGCAACTCTTTGGTATATTGGGGTTTGCTTCGTAGGCTGGTTTGTTCGGGATTTGTTACCCCGGAACCAAATCGATTTGGTGTTCTATCCCCCTCAACGGAGGTAGCCCACTTGGCATCTCCTCGGGAAACATGTCCACATATTCCTGCAAAACATCATCAACAGCACTAGGCAAGGGGTGAATGTTAGTAGAATTTTCATCATTAGAACTTAAGTAAACACCTTCATGAACTAGGCAAATTAACAGTTTAGAACTACATTACCTCGTAAATACTCACCTGGTTCATGGCACAAATATTACCTGGTAGGGATGATGTATTGGCAGTGTCACTAGCCTCAGGTTTAGTCCCTATAGGAGACTTAGCTTTAGCTGCCTCTTTCAGCTCTTGCATGCGTTTGTAATCATCACTAACTTGTTTAGGTGTCAAGGGCTTGAGTGTATAACTTTTGCCCTCTAGCTTGGCCATATAAATGTTGGCCTTGCCATCATGAACGACACACTTATCAAATTGCCAAGGCTTGCTCAACAATAAATGGCAAGCCTGCATAGGCACTACATCACACATGAGCTCATCTTGATAAGCTCCAACCATAAACTTAATAAGCGCTTGCTTTACTACCTTCAACTCACCACACTCAGTCAACCACTGCAACCTATAGGGATGGGGATGTTTTAACATGGGTAGGTTTAGTTGAGTCACCAGCGTTTGACTCACTACATTAGTGCAACTACCCGAATCAATTATCATCGAGCACACCTTTCCCTTCACTCTACATCTAGCATGAAACAATTTCTCACGCTGCACATCTCCTTCCTCATTTACACTCATGGTACTCAAGTTCCTACGCACCACTAAGAACATATTCACTCCCTCATCTTCCACTATCTCTTCCTCACACTCAACCAAATCAGCCCCCTCATGTCCCCAATCTCCTCATCACTCTCTACCTCACAAATAGTACCATCATCAAGAATAAGCATGGTGTTTCGCGTAGGACAGTCCTTAGCGAAATGCCCATAGCCTTTACATTTATGACATTGAAAGGGAGATGCAGTAGGAGAATTAAGTTGAGTTTTATAGTTACCCCTTAGAATCATTTTTAGGCGTCACCTTTTTGGCTGGCCCTTTCACCTCGCAGCTCACACTTGCTCCACCAGTGCTCGGCGTTCTCCACTCCTTGTTTCAACGCATGGAAGTAGAATCAGAACTTCCTCTATAGCGAGCTGCCTTGTCTTCTTTAATCATCTTTTCTGCTTCAATGGCAGCTAGGAGTATATCATGAAGAGCAACAAATGCATGTAGCCTCAACTGATTGGATATGTCACGATTCAACCCATTCTTGAACCGTATAATAGCCTCATCCTCTACTTTGTTTTCCATGTCAAGTGATAGGCAGATTTTCTCAAAGTCATCATAATATTCTTCCACGGATTTCAGCCCTTGTTTCAAGTCATATAACCTCTGGAGTTGCTCTTGTTTTTGTTTTGGGTTGACATTCTTACGAGTCATTAGTTGCTTCAGTTCTCTCCATGTTATGCATGCGGCCTGATTATGTCTAGCTCTCGATCTTTTCTCGGCCTCCCACCAAGTAGAAGCATATGACTCAAAGGCAGCGATGGCATACATAGCCTTCTTTTCCTCGGTCATATCATTGATTTCAAATATCCTATCAACTTGACGTTTCTACTCTAGAAACGGGTCAGGATCACTAGTTCCCTTGAATGCAGGGATAGTACCTTGACACTGTTCAAGACATTACCAGGGCCATTTTACGGCCACCACGGGCTGGTTGAAAGCCCTCATAATATTCAGCATGTTCATCGAACTCAGGCTCTAAATTCCTTCCACCAAAACCTCCAAGCCCCCCTCTAGGACCACGGTCAAAACCACGTCTTCCCACATGGTCACGGCCCCTATATCATTGTCTCACCCTCGGGTCTCGCTGCCCTAGATATTCATCATCAAACTCCTCAAACTCGGGTTGATCATCCTCACGGACTGCCCTTATTTCCTCGGCGGGCGCGACATTTCTCCGGGCTGGCATTAATGGTGTTATAATACCCCCGGGAATTTCCAAGGTTCCTACATTGTGAACACCTCTGTCCCTCAAATCTTGTTGATGATCCATCTCCACAAATTCTTTAGGTCTTACGTTGGAACCATTACTAGTTCCTTCCTGGCATCTTTCTGAGTAGTAGCGAATTTTTCAGAGTTCTCCATTCTGGTTCTAATTGCCCTTACTTCAGCCAAGATCTCGGCTAAAGTGATGTCGACCATGACCTTGTCTCCTTCAGTAGCCATGTACCTGCAAAAGAAACAAGACTAGAGAATGCGTTAAGATTAGTAAAATACCTCACTTACTCCCTCACTTTTGAATGAAACTCGGGTTCACTCAATATTTAGGTAGGATCTCTCAAACTTGTCCTCAAAATGGCTTCCTCTAATTGATCAAGTTCCTCAACGACCTTTCAAGCTCACAAGTTCACTAGTTCTCTTCGGGGTGAATGAATTTATGCAACTCTATTGGCGGACAAATTTTAGATTGAGCATAAGAAGCAAAGAATTAACTACGAAAGTGGAAATTCTGAGTTTTAGCACGAAATCCTACAAGCTCAAAAATTAGTAATTATCTTAAGTAGAAAAATTACCTAAGAATTACAAATTAGAAGTAGTGCAATCAAAGAAATAAGGAAATTCTAGAGAAATATGTTGAATTTAAACCTTGGTAGGCGTCACTAGCTTCTCCTTCTAGAATGGGATAAGTTTTTTTCCTTTTTCTCCTTGCTTTTCCGCTCCAATTTGGAGAATTTTTCCCTATCCTTTCACACTTGAGGGCCGAATTCCCTCTCCCCTTTCCCTTAGGATTAGCCGCCCCTTTACTCCTAAACCCAAAGGAGAAACAATTCCTTTTTTTGGAATAAGATGGGTGAGCTTCTCCTTTTTGGAATGGGAGTTGTTTCCCTTTTAAACTAGGCTAAGGGTTTCTTATCCTTCTCCTTCTCCTTGCCGCCTATCCCAAGCTCTTACATCTCAAAAATTTCAGCAATTCAACTCCGAGATTAAACGTGTAGATTCTTATGAATTCAAGGTTCAAACAGTTCACTATGTGAATTTATTCATGAACAAGAAGTTGATGTTCAAGAACTTCAAGAATTCAATGCAAAACACGTCAACAATGGCCTAATACATGTCCACTATGTCAAGGTGATGCTGCCCTCTTTGTTCTTTATAAATTCAAGTCCATTCTTCTAAGAACTATCAAAATTTCAACCTAGAACAATGGACAAATCATCTAACAATTCAATACACTTCAAGAATTATTTAAGACCGCACCATATGCTGAAATGTTTCAAGAAACAACTGAAGACTCCAACCTAAGGTTTCAAGAACGGCTTTTAACAATGAAGAACTTCAAGATTTCAACCTTATATGTGATAACAACTTCAACCAACAATCAATTCATGGCTGTTTCTCTTCTTTTCACGTTTTTTTAATATCAAAAATGAAATTCAAGAACACTAAACTAGAAACCTAAAACTAAGCACGAAGAACAGGATTGGGGTTGTAAAAACAAACCCTTTCCAGGCTCTGATACCAATTAATGTAATATTAAACTAAGAGTGTAAGAAAATAAGATAAAAGCAAGACATTCAATGATCTACCAAGACTATAAGTAGGAACTAGTCTACTTACCTTCTTGATGAAGATAAGGAGGACCTATACTATGCAAGCAACCCTCAAGACAACTAAGGACTTGAAAATTGCTTTATCAATGGGAGGAACAAGTTCAATGTTGATTCACACCAAGTATTGGACAAGTTCACACCATGGGTTTTGGAGAGCACAAAGCTGTCGATTTTATTCTTGATAATAATGGTAAGGTTCTAAAAATAATATAGTCTTGAGGCTTATATAGTATGAGCCCTTAGCCTAAAACAACTAGGAAAGGAATAACTAGCAAAAAGGCCAATAATTTGGCTAAATGTCATGTGACCACGCAGGGCCAAATAAGTACCATTGTCTAACTCAAGACTAACTACGCAAAATATTTAATAAGAGCTAGTTGAGGCATTCATTGAGTTCTCGGCCTCAACTAGTGCACGACACTCCTTCTCCAAGGCTAATCAACGCCTTTCTGGTCTTATCCAACATGCTGCCCGCTTCTTCCATCATTTCGCAATCATGGCTCTTCATCACCATTAAGTGGATATCATGAAGCTCCTTAGCTTGACTCCTCGTAAATGGTCTCGAAGGCACGAATGTAGCTTGATCAGGCTGGCCTGCATCATCGCCTTTGCGTAAGGTCTTTGCATTCGCGAAGAAAGTGCAGCAGCTAGTCTAGAGTTTGGCCTTCACGATTGCGAAGTGGGGTCCCGCGATCATGAATTCCGCGATTGCAAAGTGTATGACCGGACATAAGTATAAGCTGTCATTTTCAGGACTTTGAGCTCATTTTATAATATTTTGAGATTGGGAACTCGGATTGAGGCAATTCTGGAGGAGATTTTCTCCCACTTGGATTGGGTAAGTGTTATTGACTCACATTTGATTATTATTCATGATTCCATATTTGATTCTGGCTTTTGATTGGTGAGTCTAAGAGAGAAAATTTGGGGATTTTTGCAAAACTTTCTATATGGAAAAGTGGAGATTTGAACCCCCATTTGAAGTCGGATTTGGATGAAATTTGTACATATGAAATCATATTCGAATGGCTAGTCGAGGTTTGTGACTTTTGTCGGGTTCCGAGAGGCGGGCTCGAGTTGAATTTTTTGTTGACTTTTTGGAATGTGATAGAGATTGGAGTTTTATTACTTGGAATCGATTTCTATAGCCTTGTTTGATGTCAAGTTGTTTTTGACTAGATTTGACCCGTTTGAAGGTCGATTCGAGTGGGAAGGGGTTTTTGGAGTATTAAGTCATGCGCTTTGAGTAAGTATCATGTCTAAACTTGGTTTGAGAGTAATTTCCCTATTGGCTATGATATTTGAGATACGTTGGGGGTGTTGCACATGCTACGTGATGAGCTATTATGTGCCTGGTTTTGCTATCATGCCTCGTTACATTCGTTTTTCTCTACTTGTATGACTACTTGAGCTATTATTCATTCTAGAAATCTTAGGATATGTGCTCACCTGTTTGAGACATGATAGGGCTATTACTGCTAAATTGAGTTGTTTGACTTAATTGTAGTCATATTCTCAGTCTTTATGTACATCCGCATATTATATATCTATCTCTATGAACTATTGATATGTTACCTCACATGTTGTTAATGCCCTTATATGTGTTACACAATTTGATATGAGTGCTGTGAGATGTGAATATTTGAGCCATTGTTGATTGATCTTGGGCCACAGAGCCGATTTGATACTGATGGTGAGGTGACGCGCACGTCAGGCACTACGTTTGGCTGAGTGTTACTGATTATGAGGTGACGCATGCGCCGGGCCCTATACTGGGCTAAGTGATATTGATTGTTGACTTAGCTCTGATCAGAGCCTGGGAAAGGACCCGCATCTCCGGAGTCAGGTATTAACCGTAAACGCAGGCACATGGTCATATGTGTGCTTGGGTAGGGACTTCTGCCAGGCACCCTTACACCGCTAAGTGTTGATGTGGTTATATTTGAGGGTCCTAGGGCCATTGTAACAGGCACTATATATGTGCTGATATTGGACATACTTGATGATTTGACTGCGATATTGTTGATTCTAGCATGTTTACTTGTCATGCAGGAACTTGGTTGTGATTCTTCCCTCATGCTCAATGTCATTTAGTGTCGTTATTTAATGTGTTGGACTTGGAATCACTGTTAAATTGATAGAAATCATGTTTAGAGGACTATCGTGAATGAAATCATGCCTTAACTGCTATTCTTAAAAAGCATGCCTATTTTTTCTATATGTAAAAAAGTTAAATTTAATATTGCTTGAGCTACTTTTATTTACCGCTACTATCATATCTTTGTTGTTATCGGTTATTGGTATTGAATATTGGACACTTGACAAGCTCGCCGCTGCTTTCAGTCCAAGGTTATGCTTGTTATTTATTGAGCACATTGGGTCAATTATACTCATACTACACTCAATACTTCATGTGCAAATCGAGGTACTACCGAGAGCGATGATCGCTAGTGAGTTGCACCAGTACCAGTTTTCTTGGAGATTTTGAGGTAGCTGTTGATTCCATTCGCAGTCCTTGAAGTCCCCTTCCGCTTTTGTTTATGTTGCTTTTACTTTATCTTTCAGACAGTTTTGCATTTAAATTTTGTAGTGCTCCAGTGCTTATTGACACCAGATCATGGGTTGGTTTTAGATGTATTATGACTATAGGCTTCAATTTCTTAGGATTGTTTCGATGCTGAGACTATATCATATTGTTTTTTAAGTTTATTGCCACTTATTGATTTAGGGAAAGTGGTGCTAAAGTGCTGTCACGGCTCCGGTGGGAGTTCGTGTCGTGACAAGTTTGTATTAGAGCACTGGGTTGCTTTGGTCTCATGAGTCATGAACAAGTCTAGTAGACTCTTGCGGATCGGTGCGGAGATTTATGTACTTATCTTGGAAAGGCTACGAGGTTGTTAGGAAACTTTACTTTCATTCATTCTCTGTCGTGCATATTTGATTATTCCTAAGTCTAAATCTTTTTCTCTTCTATTCTCTCACAAATGGTGAGGACAAGATCATCAGGTGCAGTTGAGCAGGTGCCAGTACCCCAGGTTAGGGCTATGAGAGGCCGAGGTCGTGGCTGAGGTAGTGTCAAGACCCCAAAACCCCACCAAATCATGATGTTACCTAACCCAACCCACTAGGTGAGACAAACTGTATAAATTACTACTAAATTGAGAAACAAAATCAACAATATATAAATGACAAAGACAGTAACGGAATTCAATACAACTATCCCAATGACTGGTAGTACAAGTCATGAGCCACTAGGATTTAGATTTACACATCTGGTGAAAGGAATAAATATATCTGTTTGAAAGTTACATAAACAGAAATGAAATCCTAACTACCACGAACCAAAAAAAGAGTAGCATGAATGCGGCAAGCTGGTGCATCTATAATGCAAACTTCGTCTTCATAGCTACTCAGCTCCAAAATCTGCATGCAAGGTGCATAATGAGTATAATCAATCCAATGTACTTAGTAAATATATTGACTAACCTCAGAGAAGTAGTGACGAGGTTTTAAGTCAAATGACACTCACTTGCAGAACCCGTGCAACTCAATAACATGTATAACACAGAGAAAATATTCCAGATAAACAATTACGGAATAAAGGATATCAATAGTAAAAGTTTCCCAACCAACATGCTCTGACTTCATATCATTTACCAAATAACACGTTCAAGAGAACCTTTCATAAATTAAATGTATCAATGCAAGATAACAACTTCCTTTTTAATCAATCCGTTATGCTACCAACAACTAAACAAAACATGAGATGTCAACTCAACACAGCTAATTCAATCCTGGCAATCAAATGGTCAAAAAACAAAAGAGACATAGATTAACATGCACGACAATTAATAAAGAATCCACTTGCAAAATCAAGGCAACACCCAGTTTTTACAATAAGTTTTCAAATATATACACAAACATATGGCACCTCGTGCCCGCATTTCTTCCACAATAACAATATCTACCCTCATCACTCCGGCCTGATAAAATTACAGTAGCAACTCGTATCACTCTGTCTTGACAAAATTACAATAGCCACCCCTGTCACGCTACCCTAACAAATTCACAATTGCCACTCATATCATTTCACCCTAACAAAATCACAATAGCAACACTCTGCCCAACATGTCCACATGTTCACAATCATAAGAATGCAAAATATCAAATCATCATCAAGAAACATACCCTCATAACTCACCAATAAAGTGCACAAGGATATAATCCACGAAAGTATGAATGGAGTTCAACACATGAAACATGACTACGGCAAAATCAGATATAGTAACAAGTTCAAGTAGTGAAACAAAGAATCACATATGTGTCCTAAAATTGGTATGTCACAATCAAGGCACAACACAAGAATGAGTACGAATGCGTGTTCATAATATACATGTATCTACCTCCGAGGAAAGCTTAGCATAAATCTCAAGATTCGCTCATCATGATCAACAAGGTATTAATAGCCTCAACATTTCTCTAGCATGGTTTATTGTGCGCACGTGGTTGATTAATTGAGTAAAACTTAGAATCAAGTAAAACACACAACCAAATGAGACATAGAGTAAGCTAGAAGCTACCCCCCAACATTATTTCCATGGCACATATGTATACGCTCGTCACCTAATATATACATTACTCCCGCATATAGCAAACAATATCAGTTATAAGGAATATTCCTCAACCAAAGGTAGGAAAGACACCTCAATGAGCCCAAATCAAACCACTAAATAGCCTATCCTCCAAAAAATCACCTCCGTCTGGCTCAAATCTAGCCAAAAATAACTCAATAACTTCAAATTACGGTTTAGGAATCAATTCCAACTTAATTAAGTTCCAATCTTTATCCAATTCCTAAAAAGTCAACAAAAAAAAGTCAACTGAGCCCACATGGTCAAACCCCGAGTCCGGTGGTTGGTCCCGACTATCCATAACCCTATGAGTCCATATATGTGATTAAATTTCAAAATCGAGTCCAGAATGACTCTCGAATCCCCAAATTTTGTTTTAGAAAAGTTTTGTAAAAAATCCCCAGATTTACTCTTAGATTCACCAATCAAATGCCAAAATCAAACGTGAAATCATGCTAAAATTAATCGAATCCTTGTTAAAAACACTTACCAAATTCGAGTGATTGAAAATCACATAAAAGCCGCCTCAATTTGAGGTCCCAATCTCTAAATATTAAATAGTGGGTCTAAGTCCGAAATACACAGCCTAAAACAAGTTGTAGCTGTCGCACTTGCAACCAAATTCAAATCCGAGCATACGACCAAGTCTAAAATCACCATACTAACCTATTGAAACAACTAAACATAAATCCAAGGTCATTTGCTCAAAAGTCAAACCTTTGTCAACTCTTCCAACATAAAGCTTATAAATTGAGAATAACTCTTGGGAAACAATCCTGAACTTCTCGAAAATCAACCAACCATGCACTCAAGACATAATACATAATAGGAAACTACTCAAGACATCAAACCATCGAATGGAATGCCAATTCAAAATGACTGGCCGGGTCGTTACAATCTCCCTCACTTAAACAAGTGTTCATCCTTGAACATGCCAAGAGTCACTCCAAAGCCGTCAAATCACTGTATAAAATTGTGACGACCCAGCTAGTCGTCTCGTGAGTTACCGCTCCATTTTCCTCATTTCTGCTTTACTATGCTTCGTTATTCGTGTTTTATGCAATCACGTTGAATGGTTTGCGTTGGGAGTAGATTTGGTAAGAAATGAGACACTTAGTCTCTTTCAAGAAGGTTTAAGTTGTAAAAAGTCAACCGGATGTTGACTTATGAGTTAGAGGGCTCGGATGTGAATTCCGACGATTTGATTAGTTTCGGGAGATGATTTATGACTTAGGAGTGTGATCGGAATTGGTTTTGGAGGTCCGGTGTAGAATTAGGCTTGAATTGGTGGAGTTAGTATTTTGGCGATTTCCGGTTGTTAGGCGAGATTTTGATCCGAGGGACGGAATGGAATTCCGAGAGTTGCTATAGCTTCGTATGGTGATTTTGGACTTAGGCGTTTGTCCGAATTTGAAATTGGAAGTCCGTAAGACAATTCAACGCATTTTGGCGAATGTTGGAAAATAGAAGATTTTTGGAAAAGTTTGACCGAGGAGTTGACTTTTTGATATCGGGGTCGGAATCCAGTTCTGAAAATCTTCAAAGGTATGTTATGTCATTTATGACTTGTGTGCAAAATTTGAGGTCAATCGGACTCGATTTGATAGGTTTCAGCATCGAATGTAGAAGTTGGAATTTGTTAGTTTCATTAGGCTTGGATTGGGGTATGATTCATGTATTTAGCATTGTTTGATGTGATTTAAGGCCTCGACTAAGTCCATAATATGTATTAGGACTTGTTGGTATAACCGAACGGGATCCCGAATGGCTCGGGTGAGTTTTCAGTGGTTAAACGGACCATTTCATCGTTGGAAAAGAAAATCTGCAGAAATGTTAGAAATGCTACCAGAATGCTATAGCATTGTTGACTTTGCTACACGAAAATGCTATAGCAAAGTCAACAGATTTCTGCGCCAAAACAATGTCAGAAATGCGACCAGTTTGCTATAGCAAAGTTGATTTTGCTACGCGAAATGCTATAGCATTTTCAACACCTGAAATTTTTATCGTTCCGATTTTTGACCTTTTTATGAATAGAAATAAGTGCCCATTTGCCATACAAAACCCATTTTCGTTATCCACAAAGAGAAACACCTCCAAGCACCATAAAATCACAACAAATGAACCTCAAAACTATATCCAAAAGAGATTTTCTTGAACAAATTCTTAAAGAAGGGGGTTTTGACCATCTTGAACATAATTGGAGCTAGGGAACTCGGATTGAAGCGAAATCTTGAAGGATTTTTGGAAGATTTTTGAGAGAAACATTGGGGTAAGTGTTCTTAACTCAATCTTGGTCAAATTACCCAAACCTTTTGCCATTCTAGTATGTAATTGGTGATTTAAGTTGGAGAAAATTATGGAAAACCCTTGAGTCTAGATTTTAAGACTTGGAGGTCGAACCGATGTCGGAATTCGATAAGTCTTGTATGGTTGGACTCGTGGAAAGATAAGGAACCCGTTGAGGTGAAAAAATTACTGAATTTCGAGAAGTGGGCCCGGGGCTCGGGTTTTGCTAATTTTGAGATTTCTTAGTATTTATTGATTGTTTTCACGTGGGCTTTGTTCCCTCAACATATTGTGACGTAATTGTTCTGAATTTGGATAGATTCGACGCACGTGGAGGCCAATTCGAAGGACAAAGGCGTCGTGGGCTAGAAATTTAGCCGGTTCGAGGTGAGTAGTGATTATAAATGATGTTCTGAGGGTTTGAAACCCCGGATATTGCATATCGTAGTGCTATATTGAAGTGAGGCACACGCTCGATGATGAGCGTGGGGTCGTTTACTACTGGGGATTGTGACATGGTCCATCCCTATTGATGATTTTACTATATATTTGATTGATACTTATTTGATATCATTATGAATTGGGCTGATTGCCATATTTGGGCTTCGTGCCGGTTATTTGAACCCTTCAGGGGTATTTATCACTATTTTCTCACTGTTTGATGCATTACTTGAACTCAGTCATGTGGTTTTCTAATGTTTTACAACTCAGCCACTTTTACTCAGTTTTGAGATTTAAATGATATTTAAATGATGTTTTTGGGCTGTGAACTATTGTTTTACTATGCCCGAGGGGCATGTGATGATTTTCTGACTGAGTGCGGCCGAGGGCCAAATGTGAGGTTTTACTTAGTGACATGAGGCCGAGGGCTGAGATACTTGATGTACGCCACGAGGTGGCTTGATTGATATGAGGCCGAGGGCATAGATATATGCCACGAGGTGGCTTGATATTGTGCTTGGGCCGTAAGGGGCCCCTCCTAGAGTCTGTACACCCCCAGTGAGCGCAGGGTACCCAGAGATATTACAGTTGGTAACAATGACAACTGTAGGTTATAGTTGGTTGTTGGTAACAATGACAACTGCAGGTTCCATTTGGTAACAATGACAACTGGTAATCAGAGCTGTGAGATTGATACTGAGCCCAGGAATATTACAGTTGGTAACAATGACAATTGTAGGTTACAGTTAGTAATAATGGCAACTGGTAACCAGAGCCGGGAAGATTTTTAAATGATTTCTTACTGATTTACTATTTTCAAATAATGATTTATTGCTTCATTATGCATTGCCTTGTGCTTTACATGTTTCCTTACTTTCAGTCATTATTTATATGTGCTACTCACTGAGTTGGAAGTACTCACATTACTCCCTGCACCATGTGTGCAGATTCAGGCGTTATTGATTCCACTCCGAGGCATTGCCTACGATTGTCAGAGAGGTGACTCAGAGACTACGAGGTAGCTGTTGGCGTCCGCAACCCCGTATCTCTTTATATTGTTATTTTCACTTTCTTCAAACAATTGTGCCAGAGATATTGTAATAGTAATCTTGTTATAATTAACTGCTTATAATGATTTATGGTTCGAATTGGCTGGCCTTGGCGCCACGGGTTTGGGATTTTGGGTCGTGACAAAAATAAACATACACATACCCATGGGCGATCCCACATCACCACAACTTATAAAAGCCCATTAGCACAATCTCAACTGAAGATTCTTTCTTTATCCTTAATCCATCAACCATATAACCAAATTCCAACATTCAAAATTCTGGTACGATTTGATTCTCACATATACACATTATATAAATCTCGACAAGCTTTAGCACGTAATAAATATATTCCCAAGGAATAACCACACGATTTAACCCATCGCTCATATGCTTGTAGTAATATCTCTGACTAGAATAGCTGCCCATTACTAAATCCGGTATGTGTTACATACCTCGTATCTAGTGAAACCTTGTTTTAAACCTTAGTTGTAAGGCCCCGTAAAAAGATTTCCTAATGATATTTTTAAGTGCGCCAACGGTTTTCTGGGAATAACATTTTCGAGCATTAATGGAGACCTATGGGATAGAACCACATTATTTTGAAATGAAAATATATGTTTAACGTGTGTTGGGACATATTAAGGAGGTTTGTGAGTGGCAAGAATTTGTGTAGAACAAGTTAGATACATTAAGTGGAAAGGATGTCTCATTTGCACAACACCTTACTATAAGCGGGAATTACTCTTATAGAAAAAGGATATTTTCCATGAATTTTGTCCTTGAAGCATAGCCCTTTGAGTCTTGTTTCTAAAGCATCAAACCATTTGTCATTTGGATATTTTTACAAGAATTTATGATCAAATTGCTGAAATGAGACAAGTGGAATAAAGAAAGTTTTGCTAATGGTTTAAGGCGTTATATCGCGCCTCGAGATCTCCAATTTTCACTTGTCTACCCCAGATGGCTATGGATGAGGGTAACATCGTATAATCATGGTTTCATACTTATATGAAAGTTTTGAACTGAATTAGGGTCTACATTATGGCAAGGTATCGAAAGAGGGTGAGTTAGAAAACAAGAAATATAGAAAGGATGCAACTGGGGAGCTCGTCTAAACTCGTGCGCCGCGTGGGTTTGAACGAGCCATGACCCCCAGCAATTTATTTAAAAAACAGCAAAGTATTGCCCCAGCACACGCACTTGAACGAGAGCTCGTTCATGTCCACGCAACGCACAAGGATGGATAAGCTAAGCCTGAAGCCTTTATTGTGACGACCCGGTAAATCGTCTCATGGCATACTGCTCCGTCTTCCCCAATATCTGTATCATTATGCCCCGTTATCAGTATTTTAGGTAATTTAGTTGAGTAAGTTGCATTCGGGGTGAAATCGGTAAGAAATGAGACACTTAGTCCCTTTTATGAAGGCTTAAGATGTGAAAGTCAACTGGATGTTGACTTACGAGTTAGAAGGCTCGGATGTGAATTCCGATGATTCGGTTAGTTTCGGGAGAGGATTTATGACTTAGGAGAGTGATCGGAATTAGTTTTGGAAGTTCCGTGTAGGATTAGGCTTGAATTGGTGAAGCTAGAATTTTGGCGATTTCCGGTTGATAGGAGAGATTTTGATCCGAGGGTCGGAATGGAATTCCAAAAGTTGCTGTAGGTCTGTTATGTCATTTATGACTTGTGTGCAAAATTTGAGGTCAATCGGACTCGATTTGATAGGTTTCGGCATCAAATGTAGAAGTTGGAATTTATTAGTTTCATTAGGCTTGAATTGGGGTATGATTCATGTATTTAGTGTTGTTTGATGCGATTTGAGGCCTCGACTAAGTCCATATGATGTTTTAAGATTTGTTGATATATTTGGTTGAAATCCCGAGGGCCTCGAATGGATTTTGGATGGTTGATGGAGTTTAACTTTGGCATTTCAAGAATGTGTCGATGTCATCTCTTCAAGAATAAGAGGTATAATATTATGCAAATGGGCTCCAAATTCAGTTTTAGTAGAAGCATTAGATCCGTATCAAAATTTCGGAGTCATAGCAAAACGAATCGTCCAATTCGGACATCGTATGAGAAAGTTATGCCTATTTTCGTGTCAAGGAAAAAATCTGCAGAAATGTCAGATTTGCGATCGCAAATTGACCGCAAATCAGCTATGCGAACCGCGAAATTGACATGGAAATCGCAAACTAAGGCAGAACTTGGGGCGAGGTTCGCGATTTTTGGGTCCAAAAATGTGAACCACAAACCTGTTATGCGACAGGTTTGCGACTCGCATTTTTGACCTGACAAGGGTGTTTTAATTCGATTTTTGATACTTTTTAAGTAGAACTCAATGCCCATCTTGTTCTACAAGACCCATTTTCGATACCCACGAAGAGGAACACCTCCAAACACCATAGAATCACAACAAATCAACTTCAAAACCATATCCAAAGGAGATTATCTCGTGTAAATTCTTAAAGAAGGGGATTTGACCATTCTAAACATATTTGGAGCTAGAGAGCTCAGATTGAAGCAAGTCTTGAAGCAATTCTTGGAGGGTTTCCAAGAGAAACATCGGAGTACGTATTCCGAACTCAATTTTGAAGAAATTACCTAAGATTATAGCTGTTTTTAGCATTTTTACTGGTATTTTGAGTTGGGAAAATGGTGGAAACCCTAAAGCTTAGATTTGAGGGTTGGAGGTCGATCCGGTGTCGGAATTCGACAAATTTTATATGGTTGAACTCGTGAGGAGATAAGGAACCCGTTGAGGTGATAATTTATGAATTTTGAGAAGTGGGCCGGGGGCTCGGGTTTTGCTAATTTCGGGATTTCTTAGTAATTTTGATTGTTTTTGCTTGGGTTTCATTCCCTCAACATATTGTGACGTAATTGTTCTGAATTTGGATAGATTCCACGCACGTGGAGGCTAATTCAAAGGGCAAAGGCGTCGTGGGCTAAGGATTTAGCCGGTTTGAGGTGAGTAAAGTTTGTAAATGATGTCCTGAGGGTTCGAAACCCCGGATTGCACGTCGTAGTGCTATGTTGAGGTGAGGCACATGCTCGATGATGAGCATGGGGTCGTTTACTTCTGGGGATTGTGACTTGGTCCATCCCG
>MCJB01010388.1:125170-158054 GCA_002018475.1 Nicotiana obtusifolia | reverse complement strand
ATATTATTTTCGTATTATCTAACTGTAAAAATGAAGCTAGTTTGGATTGGCTGGCCTTGTCTTCATGAGAGGCGCCATCACGACCGGGTTGGCATGACTTAATAATGAATATATGAGTAGCAATTTAGAGCTGGAACTTATTGCATGGCAATTTAGAGCTGGAACTTAGGATTTCATTAGTGGCTCATGACTTTGTGACACCCCGATCTGAGGGCTGTAGTCGGGATGGTTTACTATATTTTTCCGCAATTTGCTGTTATTAAATCATACTTATATTATTTTCGTATTATTTAACTGTAAAAATGAAGCTAGTTTGGATTGGCTGGCCTTGTCTTCATGAGAGGCGCCATCACGACCGGGTTGGGATTTTAGGTCGTGACAGCTTGGTATCAGAGCCTAGGTTACATAGGTCTCACGAGTCATGAGCGGGTTTAGTAGAGTCTCGCGAATCGGTACGGAGACGTCTGTACTTATCTTCGAGAGGCTGCAGAACCTTTTTATGAAAACTCCAAATTCTTGAAACTCTTGTCGTGCGAACTTGTTGATCCGAGAACTAAAACTTCTGCTATCCTGTTCTCCCACTGATGGTGAGGCCGCGAACTGCCAGACGAGGTGGACGACCACCAGTACCACCCACTGAGGCCACCAGAGGCCGTAGACGCAGTCGTGGTCATGGTAGAGGCAGAGCAAAGAGGGCAGCATCTGTCGATCCCCCAGCCGCCCCAGCTCAGGAACAGGCTCCAGCAGCACCAGCTCAGGCACCAGCTGTGCCTATCGCTATTCCAGGTCTTCAGGAGACCTTGGCTCAGATTCGAACCGTTTGCATTGGCCTAGCTCAGGCGGTTTCAGCCAACGCAGCGGCAACTACTTCACAGGCCGGGGGAGGCAATCAGACTCCAGTTGCCCGTACACCTGAGCAGGTAGTCCAGGGACTACAGATGCCGGGGGTACCTCCAGCCTAGCCGGTTGCACCAGCTCAGGAGTACATAGTACCAGTTATGCCAGACGATGAGCAACGTCGTCTTGAGAGGTTTGGTAGACTCCAGCCTCCGTCATTTAGTGGTGCTGAGGGTGAGGATGCCCAAGCTTTTCTTGACAAGTGTCAGTGAATGCTCCGGACAGCCGGGATTCTTGAGTCTAGTGGTGTGGCATTTACCACATTTCAATTCACGGGAGCCGCCTTTAATTGGTGGGAAGCGTATGAGAGGCGTAGGGCGGTTGATGCAATGCCCCTTACTTGGCAGCAGTTCTCCGTTCTTTTCTTAGAAAAGTATGTGCCGCAGTCTCGCAGAGAGGAGTTACGTAGACAGTTTGAATGGCCGCTACAAGGGGATATGACTGTGTCGCAATACGAGTCAAGATTTTTTGAGTTGGCTCGACATGCGGTATGGATGGTTCCAACTGACCGTGAAAGGATCAGGAGGTTTGTGGATGGCCTTAACTATAATCTCCGTATTTTTATGACCAGGGAGAGAGTATTGGGTGCTACTTTCGAGGAAGTGGTGGACATAGCTCGCGAGATTGAGACGGTTCCCCGTCAGGAGCGAGAGGAGAGGGAGGCTAAGAGGCCTCGAGGATCGGGTAATTTCAGTGGTACTCCTCTGAGAGGCCATTTTCAGCAAGGTGGAGGCCGTTCATTCAGGCCTGCTCAGTGAGTAAGCCCAGGGTATAGTGGGGCATCTGCAGGTCGTGGCTATCATGGGTTGCAGCAGGGCCAGTCAACACTTAGCGCCCTTCCAGCTCATTCTCCGTCAGCCCAGGGTCCGTCTAGACCGAGTGCATCTGCTAGAGCATCAGTGAGCTGTTATGAGTGTGGCGAGATGGGCCACATACGGAAATATTGTCCTCATCGTGGAGCTAGATCGTTCCAACAGAGGGGTCAACCCTCGACTTCTGCTCCAGTTACTTTATCACCCGCCCAGCCAGTTAGGGGCGGTGGTCAGGCAGCTAGAGGTCGCCCTAGAGGGGGAGGTCGAGCAGGCGGTGGCCAGGCTCGATTCTATGCTATTCCAGGCAGGACAGATGCTAGTGCTTCTGATGCCGTTATTACAGGTATTGTTTTAGTCTGCCACAATGATGCCTCTATATTGTTTGATCCTGGTTCCACTTATTCATATGTGTCTTCATATTTTGCTCATTATTTGGGTAGGCCTCGTGAGCTTCTTGCTCTACCTGTTCATGTGTCTACCCCGATGGGTGACACTGTTGTTGTAGACCGTGTGTATCGGTCGTGTGAAGTAACTATTGGGGGTTTGGAGACCCGAGTTGATCTATTGCTATTAAGCATGGTAGATTTTGATGTTATTTTGGGCATGGATTGGTTATCTCCATGTCGTGCTATTTTAGACTGTCATGCTAAGACAGTTACTTTGGCTATGCCGGGTGTGCCGCGGATCGAGTGGCGTGGCGTGACTGATTATATTCCCGGTAGGGTGATATCATATTTGAAAGCCCAACGTATGGTTGGGAAGGGTTGCCTTGCATACCTAGCGTTCGTAAGGGATGTTGGAGCTGAGACTCCAAGCATCGATTCTGTTCCAGTTGTGCGGGATTTTCTCGATGTATTTCCTGCAGACCTGCCGGGCATGCCGCCGGACAGGGATATTGATTTCGGTATTGACCTGGTGCCGGGCACTCAGCCCATCTCTATTCCACCGTATCGTATGGCACCAGCAGAGTTGAAAGAATTAAAGGAGCAACTTCAGGAACTCCTAGATAAAGGGTTCATTCTCCCTAGTGTGTCACCTTGGGGTGCACCGGTTCTATTTGTGAAAAAGAAGGATGGCACTATGAGAATGTGCATCGATTATAGGCAATTGAACAAGGTAACGATCAAGAACAAATATCCTTTGCCCGTATTGATGATTTATTTGGCCAGCTTCAGGGAGCACGAGTGTTCTCTAAGATTGATCTCCATTCAGGATATCACCAGTTAAAGATCAGGGATGCAGATATTCTTAAGACTGCTTTCCAAACTAGATATGGCCACTATGAGTTTTTTGTTATGTCTTTCGAGCTAACCAATGACCTAGCAACGTTCATGCAATTGATGAACAATGTATTTCGGCCTTATCTGGATTCGTTCATGGTGGTATTTATAGATGATATTCTAGTGTACTCGCGTAGCTAGGAAGAGCACGCAGAACATTTGCGAATTGTATTGCAGAGATTGAGGGAGGAGAAGCTTTATGCAAAATTCTCCAAGTGTGAGTTTTAGCTCGACTCAGTGGATTTCTTGGGGCACATAGTGTCCAGTGAGGGTATACAGGTTGATCCAAAGAAGATAGAGGCGGTCCAAAGTTGGCCTAGACCGTCCTCAGTCACCGAGATTCGTAGCTTTCTCGGGTTGGCAGGCTATTATCGCCGGTTTGTTCAAGGATTCCCATCTATTGCATCGTCCTTGACCAAATTGACTCAGAAGGGTGTTCCATTTGTATGGTCGGACAAGTGTGAGGAGAGCTTTCAAAAGCTCAAGACAGCCCTAACCACAGCTCCAGTATTGGTTCTACCATCAGCCTCAGGTTCGTATACCGTATATTGTGATGCCTCAAGAATTGGGATCGGTTGTGTATTAATGCAGGAGGGTAGAGTTATTGCTTTTGCTTCTCGTCAATTGAAGCCTCATGAGAAGAACTACCCCGTGCATGATTTGGAGCTAGCTGCCATAGTTCATGCTTTAAAGATTTGGAGGCATTACTTATACGGCGTATCTTGTGAGGTGTTCACTGATCATCGTATCCTACAACATTTGTTCAAGCAGAAGGATCTAAAATTGAGACAGCGGCGATGGTTAGAATTGCTCAAGGATTATGACATCACTATACTATACCATCCGGGAAAGGCCAATGTGGTGGCTGATGCTTTAAGCCGAAAGGCAGTGAGTATGGGGAGTTTGGCATACATTCCAGTTGGAGAGAGACCTCTCGTAGTCGATGTTCAGGCCTTGGCCAATAGGCTTGTGAGATTAGATATCTCGGAATCTAATCGGGTGTTGGCTTGCGTGGTTTCTCGGTCTTCGTTATATGATCGCATCAAGGAACGTCAGTATGACGATCCGCATTTGCTTGTCCTTAAGGACAGAGTTCAGCATGATGATGCTAAAGATGTGACCATCAATGATGATGGAGTGTTGAGGATGCAGGGCCGGATTTTTTTACCCAATGTGGGTGGGCTCCGAGAGTTCATTCTGGAGGAGGCCTATAGCTCACGGTATTCCATTCATCCGGGTGCTGCAAAGATGTACCAAGATTTGAAGCAACATTATTGGTGGAGAAGGATGAAGAAGGATATTGTGGGATTCGTAGCTCGGTGTCTCAACTGTCAGCAAGTAAAATATGAACATCAGAGACCGGGTGGATTGCTTCAGCAGATAGCTATTCCCGAGTGGAAATGGAAACGAATCACTATGGACTTCGTTGTTGGACTCCCACGGACTTTGAAGAAGTTCGACGCTATTTGGGTGATTGTGGATCGGCTGACCAAGTCCGCGCACTTCATTCCTATGTGTACTACCTATTCTTCAGAACGGTTGGCAAGAATTTATATCCGAGAAATTGTTCGGCTGCATGGTGTTCCAGTTTCTATCATTTCAGATAGAGGTACGCAGTTCACTTTACAGTTCTGGAAAGCCGTGCAGAGGGAATTGGGCACTCAGGTGGAATTGAGCACAGCATTTCATCCTCAGACGGATGGGCAGTCAGAACGTACCATTCAGATATTGGAGGACATGCTGCGTGCATGTGTTGTTGATTTCGGAGGCTCATGGGATGAGTTTCTGCCTCTTACAGAATTCGCTTATAATAACAGCTATCAGTCAAGTATTCAGATGGCTCCGTATGAGGCTCTGTATGGGAGACGATGCAGATCTCCGGTTGGTTGGTTTGAGCCCGGCGAAGCAACTCTATTGGGGACTGACTTGGTTCAAGATGCTCCAGAAAAGGTGAAGGTAATCCAGGAGAGGATTCGTACAGCACAGTCAAGGAAAAAGAGTTATGCCGATAGAAAGGTTCGAGATATGTCTTACATGGTTGGTGAAAAGGTCTTGCTGAAGGTTTCGCCCATGAAAGGTGTTATGAGATTCGGGAAGAACGGGAAATTGAGTCCTCGGTTCATTGGGCCGTTTGAAGTACTTCGGCGAGTTGGGGAGGTGGCTTATGAGCTTGCTTTGCCACCCAGTATGTCGAGTGTACACCCAGTGTTTCATGTTTCTATGCTTCGGAAGTATATTGGGTACCCGTTTCATATTTTGGACTTCAACAAGATTCAGTTGGATGACAATTTGACCCATGAGGTGGAGCCAGTGGCAATTTTGGATCGTCAGGTTCGGAAGTTGAGGTCCAAGGAGATAGCTTCGGTGAAAGTCCAATGGAAAGGTCGGGCTGTGGAAGAGGCTACTTCTTGACCCGTTCGAGGACAAATATTTGTTTAAGAGGGGGAGAATGTGACGACCCGGTAAATCATCTCATGGGATACTGCTCCGTCTTCCCCAATATCTGTATCATTATGCCTCGTTATCAGTATTTTAGGTAATTTAGTTGAGTAAGTTGCATTCGGAGTGAAATCGGTAAGAAATGAGACACTTAGTCCCTTTTAAGAAGGCTTAAGATGTGAAAGTCAACTGGATGTTGACTTACGAGTTAGAAGGCTCGGATGTGAATTCCGATGATTCGGTTAGTTTTGGGAGAGGATTTATGACTTAGGAGAGTGATCGGAATTAGTTTTGGAAGTTCCGTGTAGGATTAGGCTTGAATTGGTGAAGTTAGAATTTTGGCGATTTTCGGTTGATAGACGAGATTTTGATCCGAGGGTCGGAATGGAATTCTGAAAGTTGCTGTAGGTTTGTTATGTCATTTATGACTTGTGTGCAAAATTTGAGGTCAATCGGACTCGATTTGATAGGTTTCGGCATCGAATGTAGAAGTTGGAATTTATTAGTTTCATTAGGCTTGAATTGGGGTATGATTCATGTATTTAGCGTTGTTTGATGCGATTTGAGGCCTCGACTAAGTCCATATGATGTTTTAAGATTTGTTGATATATTTGGTTGAAGTCCCGAGGGCCTCGAATGGATTTTGGATGGTTGTTGGAGTTTAACTTTGGCATTTCAAGAATGTGTCGATGTCGTCTCTTCAAGAATAAGTGGTATAATATTATGCAAATGGGCTCCAAATTCAGTTTTAATTGAAGCATTAGATCCGTATCGAAATTTCGGAGTCATAGCAAAAAGAATCGTCCAATTCGGACATCGTATGAGAAAGTTATGCCTATTTTTGTGTCAAGGAAAAAATCTGCAGAAATGTCAGATTTGCGATCGCAAATTGACCGCAAATCAGCTATGCGAACCGCGAAATTAACATGGAAATCGCAAACTGAGGCAGAACTTGGGGCAAGGTTCGCGATTTCTGGGTCCAAAAATGCGAACCGCAAACCTGTTATGCGACAGGTTTGCGACTCGCATTTTTGACCGAACAGGGGTGTTTTAACACGATTTTTGATACTTTTTAAGTAGAACTCAATGCCCATCTTGTTCTACAAGACCCATTTTCGATACCCATGAAGAGGAACACCTCCAAACACCATAGAATCACAATAAATCAACTTCAAAACCATATCCAAAGGAGATTATCTCGTGTAAATTCTTAAAGAAGGGGATTTGACCATTCTAAACATATTTGGAGCTAGAGAGCTCAGATTGAAGCAAGTCTTGAAGCAATTCTTGGAGGGTTTCCAAGAGAAACATCGGGGTACGTATTCCTAACTCAATTTTGAAGGAATTACCTAAGATTATAGCTGTTTATATCATTTTTACTGGTATTTTGAGTTGGGAAAATGGTGGAAACCCTAAAGCTTAGATTTGAGGGTTGGAGGTCGATCCGGTGTCGGAATTCGACAAATTTTATATGGTTGAACTCGTGAGGAGATAAGGAACCCATTGAGGTGATAATTTCTGAATTTTGGGAAGTGGGCCCGGGGCTCGGGTTTTGCTAATTTCGGGATTTCTTAGTAATTTCGATTGTTTTTTCTTGGGTTTCATTCCCTCAACATATTGTGACATAATTGTTCTGAATTTGGATAGATTCGACGCACGTGGAGGCCAATTCAAAGGGCAAAGGCGTCGCGGGCTAAGGATTTAGCCGGTTTGAGGTGAGTAATGTTTGTAAATGATGTCCTGAGGGTTCGAAACCCCGGATTGCACATCGTGGTGCTATGTTGAGGTGAGGCACATGCTCGATGATGAGCATGAGGTCGTTTACTTCTGGGGATTGTGACTTGGTCCATCCCGATTTATGATTTTATTACATATGGGATTGAAACTTGTTTGATATCATCATGATTTGGGCTGCTTGCAATATTTGGGTATCTCGCCGGTTATGTGAACCCTTCAGGGGTATTTGTCATTGTTTATTACATCATATTTGGGCATCTCGCCAGTTATGTGAACCCCTCAGGGGTATTATTTCGCATCTCGCCGGTTATGTGAACCCTTCAGGGGTATTATTTGGCATCTCGCCGGTTATGTGAACCCTTCAGGGGTATTGTTGCTGAATTGATTCATTTCATAAACTCAGTTTTGAAACTTAAATGATATTTTCAAATGATTTTAATGGCATCGGGTGGCACGCCGCCACGAGATGTGACATGCATGGATCGGGTGACACGCCGTCACGAAATATTGCGCTACTGAACCCCCCACAGTAAGCGCCGGGTACCTAGGGAACGGGTGGCACGCCGCCACGATAGTCATGACTTGCATTGCATTGCATTTTTGGTTGTGTTGGTGTGGTTTCCATTTACTTCGTGTTATCTATTTGAGATGTTACATGTGTTTACTGTTTTATCATGGATTGCTCTAAGTCTTATATTTCTTACTTTCAGTCATTATTTATATTTATTACTCACTGAGTTGGAAGTACTCACATTACTCCCTGCACCATGTGTGCAGATTCAAGCGTTATCGGTTCCGCCCCGAGGTATTGACTACTATTGTCAGGGTGGTGATTCAGAGACTACGAGGTAGCTGTTGGCGTTCGCAGCCCCGTATCTCTTTTATTTTGTTGTTTCCACTTTCTTCAAACAATTGCGCCAAAGATATTGTAATAGTTATTTTATTATTAGGATTTCATTAGTGGCTCATGACTATGTGACACCCCGATCTGAGGGCTGTAGTCGGGATGGTTTACTATATTTTTCCGCAATTTACTGTTATTAAACCATACTTATATTATTTTCGTATTATCTAACTGTAAAAATGAAGCTAGTTTGGATTGGCTGGCCTTGTCTTCATGAGAGGCGCCATCACGACCGGGTTGGGATTTTATGAAGTGTATTTTGGCAGCTCACTTCTCCCATTCCTCTTGGCCGATTCTTGGAGCTCCTCTCAACTCTCTCAAGACGCCCAACTCCTTCCATCTTTAAGGTATGAAATCCCTACTAATTTGGTGTTTCATTCCATCAATTCTACCCTACAACTAACCAAATCCACCATGGAATCATTAGATTTTTATGGAATCTTCCAAGAGCTTAGATGAGGACTTTGTAAGATTCACCCCCCAGAGGTAATTCCATCTCCTTGGACTTGCATGCATGACTTAATAATGAATATATGAGTAGCAATTTATAGCTGGAACTTATTGCATGGTGATTGGAAGCCATAGTTTCACCAATTTGAGTTTTTAGAATTTGTAAAGAATGAAAAATGATTTGTTTGAAGAATTGGTTGGTTGGGGATGGATGGTATGACATGACTACGTTGTTGGAGGTCATAACCTATTAAATGATGGTTGTAATATTAAGTGGTGTGGCAAATAATGTGTACTGAATAAAGAGATATCGTCAATGAAGGTTGTAGAGAAATGTGCACACTCAATGTTTTATATATTGCCTAAGTTAGCTGAATGTTATGAACCCCTTCCTAATGATGGTCCAATTTGACCATGCTTCTATAGATTGATGTTGACAAGGGTAGTGGAACATTGTTGCAACTCTAACAAAAGCTTTTTTGAGGTATCTTGGCTAAACTACTATTTTTATTTTGAACCCCACAATGACCTTGTAAGTCCAATGTTGCTCATTATAAATCGGTTATTCCAAATAAGCCTTGTGTCAAGTGATATATGCATTCGATTTGTGTTGCAAATGTACTTGTTATATTGAGTTACTATTTGAGAAGGTTATTAGTGTGTTAATATGTTACAATTTGAAAATGTGATTCTAACTAAAACTAGCATGTCGAGTTGTGTAAGAAATCACATGTGCCTAAGACCCTTAATTTGGTTTGTTCCTCAAATGTGTATTTAATGTCTTGAGTAGAAATTCCTTGTTGTTGATAATGTATAAGGATGCTTGAAAGTGAAGGAAATGGGTTGGAGATATAAAGCGTGGCCAACGTGCCAAGAATGAAAGTTATACTTGTGGCCAATGGTGCCGAGGAAATGAAATGATGTGAGAAAGGTTATGAAATAGGCCTTGATTCAACTTTTCCAAATTGACTTCGAAAATAGATGTGCCTAAAAGCTTATGTATTTAGGTCATGCCCAAATGTGGCTGTCTTGATTAATGCTACGCTTTGTCAATATTTCCAAAGTATTTTTAGCTCTTATATATTCCTAAGTTGAAATGGTGTACTACCCTTTTTGGAAAAAAGTATTTCAAGAATGAATGATGTATTAGAGATTTTCTATTGTGACTTAATTATGTTATAATCCCCTTTCATGGGAAGAAAACCTTGCATGAGATCAATGTAATCAAACACTTGTTTCTCATATGATGAAACCCTATGAACCTACTCTTGCTAACGCCAAACGTGCCAAATGGTTGATCGGAAGAGAACCCTTTTACAAACTACTATCTTTTTGGGAATTTAGGGTTGTGGTATTGTGATTACACCTCCACCCGCATATATTGGGGTGAGGCGACAGGGCCGCTTTGTATAGAGATTGTGGTATTGTGATACAACCCCACCCGTATATATCAGGGTAAGGCGGCAGGGCCGCTTTGTGTAGGGATTGTGGTATTGTGAAACACCTCCACTCGCATATATTGGGGTGAGGCGGCAGGGCCGCTTCATGTAGGGATTATGGTATATTGAACCACCCGCATACACTAGGGTGAAGCGGCACGGCCGCTTTGTGTAGCATTGAGGGTGTCGTGATCGCACCTCCACCCGCATACATTGGGCTGAGGCGGCAGGACCGGTTTGTGTAAAGGTAATGGTAGAGGATCCCCAACATAAGAATTTATCAATGTTATTGAAAGCTTTTAATAAATTTGTTGTGGCTTTAATAGCTAAATAAGACTTTTATTGTTACCATGATACATCATATTCATGTTGTATTTCTAAGTCCTTGAATAGGTGTTTTGGTTTTCATACTAGTACTATTTCATATGTACTTACATCCCCTTTTGCCGGGGGCGTTGCATCTTCAATGGATGCAGGTGGTTCGTTAGCAAGCGATTTTGATCCTCGTTAGTAGTTACTCTCTATTCAGTAGATTTTGGTGAGCCCTAAACTATTTCGGGCTTCTAGTCATTTTACGTTATACTATATGTTTTGAGTTATAGCCGGGGCCTTGTTGCCGTCACGTTCATCTTCTCTACTGTTGTACTCAGAGGCTCCGTAGACAGGTTGTGGGTGGTATTCGATGTTGGAAATTGAACTAGAAATGTTGGTATTTGGAAAACATGTTTTTCATTACATCTATAAACTTGTAATATTTTGGGAATCATAAATGAATATCCTTTGAGTAATAGAAAAAGAATGAGGAATACTTGATTTGTTTCTCGTGTCTATTACCTGTATTGATTCTTTTATTGTTAATAGGTAAGGTTGGGTAGAAGGCATCTAGCAGGCTTGCTCGGCCGGGGTATCTCGGGTGAGCGCTGCTCGCGCTCCCTAGTTCGGGGCGTGAAAGACTTGGTATCAGAGCCTATGGTACTAATGTGTCCTAGGATGTCCCGGAGCCGTGTTTAGTAGAGTCCTTATCAGTGTGTTGTCGACCACATCTATAATGATGAGGCTACTTGGACATTTAGGAATTTCACACTTCTTTGATACTCTAGATCGTGCGATAAAGCTCAAGATAGGAAGAAATTTCCTCGTCATGTCTCATTTTCCAGATGAGTAATCCACGAGTTCGAAACAGAGATGAGGGAACAACCTTGGCATGAATTTTGGGGAGATAGCACGAGAGTTCGTTGGGAGAATGTATCGAGCCGTGGGGGGATAGGAAGAACTTGTTGCTAAGGGAAGTGTCCTTGTTCCTATCAATTTCGCTGCACCACCGGATCATGTGGTGGGAGCACCTAAGAATCGAAAGAGGGTTGTTGGTACTAATGAGCCAGATTGTTTGATTTGTAAGAAGCTCCACTTGGGGAGATGTTGGATGACTCTTGAAATGTGTTTTAGTAGTGAAAAGAGGGGTATAAGAAGAACAAATGCCCTAGGTTGGGTACACCCATTCCGGTCGGCCCGATGAGCGGGAAGGAACATTTTGCGTCGTGTTGTGAATATGCTCAGGAGAGTGTTAGGGGTGGTAGACTTGGGAAATTCCAAAGGCCCACACAACAACCGTTATAGAGATTGTTACTCCCATCGTGAAGACTTGGAGGAAGGATAAGGGGGATGCTTATGACATATGCTAAAAGGATAAAAACAAGTCAGTGGGGCGAGTCAGTTAAATGGACCTCCTCTCCGTTGCATGAAGTATATGATGTCATTTGGGGGTATGTCACTATGGTACCAATGTATGTTATGGATGTGGAGTCAAGGGGCATCAGTTAACGTACTGCCGTGTCGACCGAAATTCACCAAGTAAGTCACTCCTAGAACATCATTATGAACACCGCATCACATGTGTACATGTCAATTGAAATGGTCACTTGTCTATATAAAATTTCTCGAAAATCTGAGGTTTTCATGAATTTTTCACAAGAAGATCTTTTGTTCAGGTCCATCTAGATCATGCCTCAGTGAGTAACCCACTTTGTTCCTAGTATTGTAACTGCCCATGATATGGCCTAGTATTGTAGTTTGAGAGTTATTATGGCAGAAAAATGTCCAACCCATAACAAATGTTTATTTTCTCTTTCCACCTCTGCGACGTGATCTGATTGTGATACTCAGTTAGTAAATTCATTGTGCTAGTTTGCTGACACTTGTTGGACAACCGTGAGAGATCACGTCCTTCGATGTGTTGCTGTAACACTTCCTTTTTCATAAGGATCCTTAGTAAGCTCTCTGTGAAGACCGAATGCATAACTTAATCCCAATATTATGATGTCCTAAGTACATGGTTTCACTCGTGGAAGGTTGAAATTGGATGATTCATACTTTGGCACATATCATGAGCATATCGATTTGAAACAAAAGTTTGTCGTATCTATAGTCCTCTCATATAGGATCAACTACCGGAATGGGTTAAATTGTCAGAATGATAATAATCTCACAAGTGTTCAACCTCTTTTGCAACCTCACGGGCTTGTGGTATAGATTCCTTGTGTCAAATATTGTTAAGAGCATAACGCAACTTCATGTATTTTGAAACCCCGTTATTTCTCTTTGTATTAAATCTATGGGGGTTGAAGTTTCAAACATGTCAAAGAAGCAACATCATTCAAGGATCAAACATAGTGGGTAGGAATCTTTATGGTCATAATCAGGCTAGCACATCTTAGAATAATTGTTAAAGGCCGCCAAAGGTTTAGTTTGGGTGTTCGACGTAGAGATTTGAGTTGAAGGAAGTAAACGGGATATTCTCAAGATTTTCTCCATGAAGATATTAGGTGAATTGTGAAGGAAGATAAAGTGGGTGTAGTCACATTAGGCCTTGTGGAATCTTGAAGGAAATAGATCAAACTAAGAGTATGATGTTTCCCCATCATTGAGTGTTTTATGTGTCGATGTCTAAGAAGGTAGTTGGAAATCCTTTGTTAGTCGCTCCGGTGGAAACTATGGAAGGTGAAGTTAATGGGTGGCTTATCAGGGGTATCTAATTGTTATCCTTGTTAGATAAGTTCGGAAGTTGGGATTGCCTCCGTTAAAGTGCTACGATGAAGTCTGTGAGTCGAGGAGGTTACCTCGAAGGCCGAGGATGTTGTGGAAAGAAAATATTCACTTGTTTGTATAGCCAAATGGTTGCAGTTCGAAGGGTACATTCTATGTGTTATGATTTAAATATGTATAGTTCATGTAAAAATACCACTTCTGTTATTGCAATGCTTTTAATGTTGAGATTGATGTTATTGATATATATATATTGTCATGCTTTGTTGAGTTGTGGATGTGTTGTTAAGAGTAGTTTTTGGGGCTCTCTGACAGGTGGATAGGCCCAAATACAAGGGAAACTCTGTCAAAATTTCTAGTAATTTTGGGAGTTAGTCAAAATTTGGGAATGTTGATGTGCGAAAGTAACACTTGAGTCACATGAGATGTTATGATGGATTTTGACCCTCATTCGAGGATGAATGATCCTAAACCAGGGAGAATGTAAGGCCCCGTAAAAAGATTTTCTAGTGATTTAATATATTTAAGTGCGCCAACGGTTTTTGGGAATACTGTTTTCGAGTATTAAAGGAGACCTATGGGATAGAACCACATCATTTTGAAATGAAAAAATATGTTTAAGGTGTGTTAGGACATATTAAGGAGGTTTGTGAGTGGGAAGAATTTGTGTGGAACAAGTTGGGTACATTAAGTGGAAAGGATGTCTCAATTTGCACAACACCTTAGTGTAAGCAGGAATTACTCTTATAGAAAAAGGATATTTCCCATTAATTTTTTCCCTGAAGCATAGCCCTTCAAGTCTTGTTTCAAAAGCATCAAACCATTTGTCATTTGGATATTTCTACAAGGTTATTATCAAATTACTAAAATGAGGCAGGTGGAACAAAGAAAGTTTTGCTAAGGGTTTAAGGCGTTATATCACGCGTCGAGATCTCCACTTTTCGCTTGTGTACCCAGATGTCTATGGATGAGGGTAACATCGTGTAATCATGGTTTCATACTTATATGAATGTTTGGAAGTTAATTGGGGTTTACAACATAGCAAGGTATCGAAGGAGGGTAAGTTGGAAAACAAGAAATATATAAAGGATGCAACTTGGGAGCTCGTCTGAACTCGTGTGCCGCGCGGGTTTGAACGAGCCATGACCCCAGCAATTTAAAAAAAAAAGCAAAGTATTTCCCCATCAGGCGAACTTGAACTAAGCTCGTCCATGTCCGCGCGACGTACGAGGATGGACAAACTAAGCATGAAGCCTTTATAAAGTGCATTTTGGTAGCTACTTCCTCCACTCCTCTTGGCCGATTCTTGGAGCTCCTCTCCACTCTCTCAAGACCCCCAACTCCTCCCATCTTCAAGGTGAGAAATCACTACTAGTTTGGTGTTTCATTCCATCAATTCCACCCTACAACTAACCAAATCCACCGTGGAATCATTAGATTTTTAAGGAATCTTCCCAAGAGCTAAAGTGAGGACTTTGTAATATTCAACCCCCAAAGGCAATTCCATCTCCTTGGACTTGCATGCATGACTTAATAATGAATATATGAGTAGCAATTTAGAGCTATAACTTATTGCATGG
This sequence comes from Nicotiana obtusifolia, assembly GCA_002018475.1. Taxonomy (NCBI): domain Eukaryota; kingdom Viridiplantae; phylum Streptophyta; class Magnoliopsida; order Solanales; family Solanaceae; genus Nicotiana; species Nicotiana obtusifolia. Next base: position 143,474 of record MCJB01010388.1, on the reverse strand, counting down.
TGATTGGAAGCCAATTTCACCAATTGGAATTGTTAGAATTTGTAGAGTATGAAAACTTATTTGTTTGATGAATTGGTTGGTTGGGGATGGATGTAAGACATGAATACATTGTTGGAGGTCATGAACTATTAAATGCTGGTTGTAATATTAATTGGTGTGGCAAATAATGTGTATTGAATAAAGAGATATCGTCAATAAAGGTTGTAGAGAAATGTGCACATTCAATGTTTGATAAAATGCCTAAGGTAGTGGAATATTGTAGCAACTCTAATGAAAGCTCTTTTGAGGTATGTTGTCTAAACTCCTCTTTTATAATTGAACCCCGTAGTGGCCTTGTAAGTCCCGTGTTGTTCATTATAAATCGATTATTCCGAATAAGCCTTGTGTCAAGAGATATATGCGTTCAATTTGTATTCTAAATGTACTTGTTATGTTTAGTTACTACTTGAGTAGGTGATTAAGCATGGGTTGTGTGTTAATATGTTTCAATTTAAAAAGGTGATTCTAATGAAAACTAGCACGTCGAATTGTGTAAGAAATCACATGTGCCTAAGACCCTTAATTTGGTTAGTTGTTCAAATGTGTATTTAAACTCTTGAGTAGAAATGCCTTGTTGTTGATAATCTATAAGGATGCTTGAAAGTGAAAGGAAATGGGTTGGACATATAAAGCGTGGCCAACGTTTCAAGAATAAAAATTGTACTTGTCAATGGTGCCGAGGAAATGAAATGACGTGAGAAAGGCTATGAAATAGGCCTTGATTCAACTTTTCCAAATTGACTTCGGAAATAAATGTGCCTAAAAGCTTATGTATTCAGGTCATGCCAAATGTGGCTATCTTAATTAATGCTATGCTTTGTAAGTATTTCCAAAGTATTTTGAGCTCTTATATATTCATAAGTTGAAATGGTGTATTGCCCTTTTTGGGAAAATGTATTTCAAGAATGAGTGATGTATTAAAGATTTTTTATTTGTGACTTAATTATGTTATACCCCCTTCTTGGGAAGAAAACCTTGTATGAAATCAATGTAATCAACACTTATTTCTCATATGATGAAACATTATGAACCTATTCTTGCTACGGCCAAACGAGCCAAACAGTTGATTGGAAGAGAACCCCTTTTACAAACTGTTATCATTTTTGGAATTTAGAGTTGTGGTATTGTGATTACACCTCGACCCGCATATATTGGGGTGAGGCCGCAGGGCCGCTTTGTGTAGAGATTGTGTAATTGTGATACACCCACATATATTGGGGTGAGGCGGCAGGGCCTCTTCGTGTAGGGATTATGGTATTGAGAAACACCTCCACCCGCATATATTGGGGTGAGGCGGTAGTGCCACTTGTTCAGGGATTGAAGTATTGTGAAACACCTCCACCCACGTATATTGGGGTGAGGCAGCAGAGCCCCTTTTTGTAGCATTGAGGGTATCGTGATTGCACCTCCACCAGCATGCATTGGGGTGAGGCGGCGGGTGCGCTTTGTGTAAAGGTAGTGGTAGAGTATCCCCAACTTAAGAATTTATAAATGCTATTGAAGGCTCTTAATAAATTTGTTGTGGCTTTAACGGCTAACTAAGCTTTTTACTGTTACCATGATTCATCATATTCATGTTGTATTAAAGTCCTTGAATAGGTGTTTTGGTTTTCATACTAGTACTATTCCATATGTACTAACGTCCCCTTTTGCCACGGGCGCTACATCTTCAATGGATGCAGGTGGTTCGTCAGCAGGCAATTTTGATCCTCGTTAGTAGTTACTCTCTATTCAGCAGATTTTGGTGTGCCCTACTCTATTTTGGGCTTCATGTCATTATACGTTGTACTGTATATTTTGAGGTATAGTCGGGGCCTTGTCGCAGGCACTTCCATTCTTCTCTTCTGTTGTACTTAGAGGCTCCGTAGACAGGTTGTGGGTTGTATTTGATGTTGGGAATTAGCCTCGAAATGTTGGTATTTGGCAAACATGTTTTTCATTACATCTAAACTTGCAATATTTTGGGAATCATAAATGAATATCCTTTAAGTAGTGGAAAAGAATGAGGAATACTTGATTTTTTTCTCATGTCTATCACCTGTATTGATTCTTATATCGTTAATGGGTAAGGTTGGGTAGAAGGCATCTAGTAGGCTTGCTTGGTCGGGGTATCTCGGTTGAGCACCGGTCGCGCTCCTAAAGTCGTGGCGTGACATTAGTACACCGTCAAAGATGAAAGAAACATGTAGAAACTCATAACCACTAATCAAATCAACAAGTCATTGAGCTCACTTGCCCAATAAGAGCCATTTCAAAATTCTAGGCCAACTAATGTTGTTATCCTTCCAAACATACCTCAACTAAATCAGATAGCACTAATTCTAGGTCCAACCCATCTCACTCGGTACAAGCTGCTTGACTAAAGTGCCACACCCAATGACAACAACAAGGCCGAGAATCCAAAATAGAGTAAGAATTTGAGAAGTAATATGCGGAAGAAATAATAATAAGGAATTTAACAACTAGAATTGAAGTGCAGAAAATAAAGGATATGGGAAAATTCAAGGAAAGAATTCCAGGAACTTCCAAGAAAACAAGTTCAATATACTTGACAAGATCCACACAACAACGTCTTGATTTATTGAAGAAATCAAACGCCTTTACTTATAAACAAATCAAAACAATGGATTCGAATCTTGACCACTTTACGAGTAACTTGAGACAACAATCAATAACTAGTATTAATCGCCTTCTAAGAATACTACAAAGGAATCAAAAATATCACAAAGAGAATTAATCTTACTACCTTGAACTATGGACAAGTAAAGGTCTAAAGATAAATCTCAAAGCATAAGTAACAAAGGTTGAAAAGAACTCTCAAAGTATGATTTTCTTAATCAATAATCAATTCCTTCAATGAATGAGAAGAACACCTTATTTATAGGAGTAAAAGTCCTTAAAATTAGGTTGGGGAGTTGCTAAGGGGTAACAAAAGTCATTAAAATTAGGTAGAGGGCTGCTAAGGGGTAAGAAAAGTCATCAAAACTAGGTGGTTGCTAAGAAATAAGAAAAATTACAAAATTAGGTAGGGCCGGCCAAATCCATTGGGGCAGATTTGGGCCTTAAAACTACTTGTTTGGGCCATTGGCTTGGACTCCAATTGAGCTCCTTTTCAAACATCCCCTTTTGGACCTCTTTTAAGCTCATTTTGAGCTCTTCTAGGTGCTATTTTGCTAGATTTCAAGGGCCGAGTTTGGGACCTAATCTTCCTTCTCTTGAACTTCAATTTGGGCCACCAAATAATTGTAAAACTTGTACAATTCATCTCCTTTGGGCTTGACCTCGTCCTCCGTAATTAAAAGTTTCTTTATTGGCCATTGAAGTCCAGCAACCTTGGTCTGCAACTCTTTAGCTTGAGATCTTGTAAATGACCTTTTTGGATCTTCCAAAACTCTATCCTTGTCCTTGATGCTATCATTTCTCTCTTCTTGTAGAGAATCGTCCCCGAATTCGGTCCAATATCAAACAAAGACAAGTCAGCAACATTGAATGTAGCACTTACTTGAAAATCACCAGGAAGGTCTAGCTTTTAAGCATTGTCTCCAATCTTTCCAAGGACTTGAAATGGGCCATCTCCACTAGGAAGAAACTCTGACTTCCTTTTGGGAGGAAATCTCTCTTTTGTAAAGTGAACCCAAACTAAATCTCCAGGTTTAAAAACAACTTGTTTTCGACCCTTATTCTTTCTCAAGGAAGTTTTCTCATTTTTCTTCCCAATTGCAAGCCTTGTTTGCTCATGAAGTTTTTTCATCATCTCTGCCTTTGACCTACCATCAAGATGAACAATATCATTAGTAGGTAATGTTAATATATCAAGGGGAGTAAAGGGATTAAAATCATAAACAACCTCAAAAGGGGACATACCTGTAGAATAATGGATTGTTCTATTGTAAGCAAATTCAATCATAGGTAATCCTAAGAAGTCAATTTACCTTTCAAAACAACCCTCAACATGTTTCTCACGGTTCTATTAACTACTTCAGTTTGTCCATCAGTTTGTGGGTTACAAGAAGTAGAAAACAACAATTTAGTGCCTAACTTCCCCCAAAATACATGCCAAAAGTGGCTCAAAAACTTAGCATCCCTATCACTAACAATAGTTTTAGGTATACCATGCAATTTAACAACTTCTTTTATAAAAAGATCAGCAACATGTAAAGCATTATTAGTCTTTAAACAAGGAATAAAACGAGCCATTTTGGAGAATCTATCTACCACAACAAATATACTATCCTTACCATACCTTGTTCTAGGCAAACCTAACACAAAATCCATAGAAATGTCAATCCATGGTGAAGTAGGAACATGTAATGGCATGTAAAGACCATGTGGTAACACTTTAGAATTAGCTTGTTTACACTCCAAACAATGTGCACTAATTCTTTCAATATCTTTTCTCATTCAAGGCCAAATGAAATTTTCAGCAAGTATGTCTGGTATCTTTGGGACTCCAATGTGACCCATAAGACCTCTACAATGTGCTACCCTTCACGTAAAGAGCAATTAGGGATACACAACTTATTTTCCTTAAAGAGAAACCCATATTGGAGATTTAAACTCTCAAAAGGGCCCAACTTACAGTCTGCAAAAATCTTGCCAAAATCAACATCATTAGCATAAAGTCCCTTGATTTGATCAAAACCCATCAATTTAGAAGTCAGAGTAGAAACTAACACATACCTTTTTGAAAGTGCATCAGCAACAACATTCTTGTTTGTAAGAAATTACATAAGGGAATATTTCAATGAATTCGACCCACGTAGCATGTATCCTACTAAGCTTACTTTGACTCTTCAAATCTTTCAAGGATTCATGGTCAGTTTTAATGACAAACTCTATCGACCACAAGTAATGTTGCTATGCGGCTAAAGCCCTTACAAAACGATATAGCTCTTTGTCATAAGTGGAATAGTTCAACGTGGATCCACTCAACTTCTCGCTAAAGTAGGCAATAGGTTTAGAATCTTGCATCAAAACAACTCCTATTCCTTTTCCAGAAGCATCACATTTAATTTGAAATGATTTAGAAAAATTAGGCAATTATAACAATGGATCAGAACATAACTTTTCTTTCAACAAGTTAAAAGCATCATCTTGTTCTTTTCCCCATATAAAATTCTTATCCTTTTTTGATAACTTCAGTTAAAGGAGAAGCAATGGTGCTAAAGTCTCTCACAAACCTCCTATAGAAACTAGCAAGTCCATGAAAACTCCTAACTTCAGTTACACTCTTAGGTTTAGGCCATTCTTTTGTTGCTTTACAATTTTCTCTTCATCAACCTCAACTCCTTTATAACTAACCACAAAACCCAAGAAAATCACACGATCCACACAAAAGTACACTTTATAAGATTAGCAAATAAAAGTTGCTTTCTGAGAACTTCAAAAACTTGTTTTAGGTATTCTGCATGATATTCTAAAGTGTTAGAAAAGATCAGGATATCATCGATGTACACCACAACAAATTTTTCATAATTCATTAATCTCATGAAAGTGCTAGGTGTATTAGTCAAACCAAAAGGCATAACTAACCACTCATAAACATCATATTTGGTCTTAAAAGTAGTTTTCCATTCATCTCCAGGATTCATTCGAATCTAATGGTAATCAATTTTAGAAAAGATTTTAGATCCATTTAATTGATCCGACATGTTACCTAGATGAGGAATAGGATGGCGATACTTTACCATTATCTTGTTGATTGCTCTACAATCCATGCACATCCTCCAAGTTTCATCCTTTTTTTGTACCAATAGGACGGGAACAGAGCAAGGGCTTATGCTCTCTCTCACAAAGTCTTTCTCAAGCAACTCCTCAACTTGCCTTTGAAGTTCTTTTGTCTTTTCAGGATTACTCCTATAAGCAGGCCTATTTGGAATTTTTTATCTAGGCACAAAATCAATTTGATGCTGAATTCCACGCAAAGGTGGCAATTCATTAGGAAAATATCTTCAGGAAAGACATCTTCAAAATCCTGCAAAAGAGAAGAAATACTACCTGGCAAAGAAGAAGGTAGTAACTCAAAATTAATCAAAGCTTATTTGTAAGTAAGTAGTATTATGGGCAATCCCTCTTTTCTTGCATTTACACACTCTTTGGCTTTTATATAGAAACTCTTTTTTTTAAATTTCCTTAGCCTCTATCCTCTCATCAAGACTTTCTATTTTTTCATTCAAAACCCTTTTTATCTCTTCTCTCAAATTGCTGCCCTCTGCCTCTTTCTCTCGGCCATCTCTCTTTGTTTTCCTAACTCTTGCCTCCTTTCTTTTCTTTTTCCTCAAGCTCATTTTTTATTCCTCCCCTTAGTTTTCCCATTGTTTCCCTTAATCTCTTTTCATCTTCAAACATTTCAGAAGGAGATAAAGGTGCAAGGATAAATTTCCTGCCATTTAGCTCAGGAGAATATCTATTCTTCCTTCCATCATGAAAAGCATTCCTATCATACTGCCAAGGATGACCCAGTAAGATATGACAAGCTTGCATAGGGATTATGTCACAAAGAATATCATCCTCATATCTACCAACATTGAACGAAATCATGCATTGTTCGTTTTACCTTTAGTTCACCACTATCATTTAACCATTGGAGTCTATAGGGAGTAGGGTATTTCATGCATGCAAGTCTCAATTTTTCCACAAAGTACGAGCTCACCACATTAGCACAACTACCACTATCAATGATCATAGAACAAGTTTTCCCCTTTATCCCACACCTAGTATGGAATATATTCTCCCTTTGTTCTTCACTATTGCTTCACAAATTGATAGTCATATTCCTCCAAACTACCCCAATCATGCCATCATTAGGTAGTTCTATATCATCTTCATTACTCACATCTCCCTATTCTTCTTCCTCACTTTTTTCACTCTCATATCCTCCATATTCTCTAAGAATGATGTTTCTTCTACTTGGACATTCATGCATCATATGTCCCCTTCCTTTACATATATGACATTGAATAGAACTAGAAGGTGTAACAGGTTTAGGGTTAAAAATTTTACCTCCCTCTTTGTTCTCAAATTTACCTTTATCCTTGTCTTCTTGAGGTCTAGAAGAACTCTTCATCTCTTGATTCGGCCATGGCTTCTGGAGATGGTGTTTGATTGACCTTTCCACGAGCTATTTTGCTTTCTTTCATTTTGATTTTTGACCTTTAAACACAAATGAACTAACTCATATATTGTTACATATTGTTGTAATTCTACTACATCAGCTATTTCCTTATTTAAACCATTTAAAAACCTAGCCATTGTAGCCTCTTCTTCCTCCATACAATTAGCTTAGATGATAGCCATATCCATAGCCTTAAAGTACTCATCCACAGACATGGACCCTTGCTTCAATGTTTGAAGACATTGTTGTAGCTCTATTTGAAAGTGTGATGGTATGAATCTCCTTCTCATCACCCTCTCCATCTCAGCCCAAGTAGAAATTGGTGCTTGTCCTTCTTGCAATATGTCCCTAGTAAGCTTTTTCCACCAAATAGCAGCATAGTCAAAAGACTCAACAATAGCAAGTTTAACCTTCTTACCCTCAGAGTAGTCGTGACAGTCAAAGATGGCTTCAACCTTTCTCTCCCAATCAAGGTACAAGTCTGGATCCCTTGTTCCCTTGAAAGATGGCATCTTCATCTTTATGCTACTTATATTATCATCTTCTACTCTGCCTCTTTGTCCCCTCCTATCTCTTTCCACCCTATCAAAATCAATATCATTAAAATCATCTATAGGGTTTTCTTGATTTACAATGGAAGTAAGGGGTACATTTCTCCTAGTATGGGGCCTAACATTATTTTCCCTTGTAAGTTTGGCTATTGTATCATTTTGCTCAGCAATGGTGTCCATCTCTCGGAGCTGCATATTCCACCTTTCGAAATGTTGATGGAGAGCTTGAAAGGTAAAATCATTTCTTGATTTGATTTCTGCTTCTTGAAGAACCCTTCGTTTATCATCACTACCTGTACGTGACATCTTAAATAATTAAAATGCATTAGACAATTTGACTTTTCCCTCAATTGTTCTCACACACACTTTGCCTTTTTTCGCTCTCGAAATAACCTTTGAACAAAATACTTTGTAGATTTATAGTTAAATCCAACTCGTATAAAGTTCTTAGTAGTAAAATATAGATTTTTGGGAAACAAATGAAAGAAGAACCAAATTCTAGAGCTATTAGGCTTGGTTGAAACAAGACACGAACAAAAAGGAAATGATTATATATTTAGATTAGAAAGAGTAAGAAATATTGAAGTTTTATCTTGGGATCCCCTCTTCTAGTTTCCTTTGATAGTGTTTGGAAACAAATTAGATACAAAAGAAAGTTCCTGGAGATAAAGATTTTCTTTTTTTTTTTTAAATTGATTTTCGTTTTTTTGTTTTTTTCTAACTTATTTTTTTTCGCTCTTAGTATTCAAGAAATCCCCGGAATTATCAAGAATGAAACCTTGATAGAACCGCTCTGATACCACTTGATAACAATAAGGTTGGGAATCCAAACTAGAGTAAGTTTGAGAAGTAAATGCGGAAGCAATAATAATAAGGAATTGAACAACTAGAATTGAAGTGCAGAAATTAAAGGATATGTTAAAATTCAAGGAAAGAATTCCAGGAACTTCCAAGAACACAAGTTCTATAGCCTTGACAAGATCCAACCAACAACGTCTTGATTTATTGAAGAAATCAAACGCCTTTGCTTAAAAACAAATCAAAATAATAGATTCGGATCTTGACCACTTTACGAGTAACTTGAGACAACAATCAATAACTAGTATTAATCGCCTTCTAAGAATACCACAAAGGAATAAAAAATATCACAAAGAGAAGTAATCTTACTACCTTGAACTATGGACAAGTAAAGGTCTAAAGATAAATCTCAAAGCATGAGTAACAAAGGTTCAAAAGAACTCTCAAAGTATGATATTATTAATCAATAATCAATTCCCTCAATGAATGAGAAGAACTCCTTAGTTATAGGAGTAAAAGTCCTTAAAATTAGGTTGGGGAGTTGCTAAGGGGTAACAAAAGTCATTAAAATTAGGTAGAGGGCTGGCAAGGGGTAACAAAAGTCATCAAAACTAGGTAGGGTGGTTGCTAAGAAATAAGAAAAATTACAAAATTAAGTAGGGACGGCCAAATCCATTGGGGCATATTTGGGCCTTAAAACTACTTGTTTGGGCCATTGGTTTGGACCCCAATTGAGCTCCTTTTCAAACATCCCCTTTTGGACCTCTTTTAAGCTCATTTTGAGCTCTTCTGGGTGCTCTTTTGCTAGATTTCAAGGGCCGATTTTGGGACCTAATCTTCCTTCTCTTGAACTTCAAGTCTTGTTTGCTCATGAAGTTTATTCATCATCTCTGCCTTTGACGTACCATAGAGATTAACAATATCATCAGTAGGTAATGTTAATATATCAAGGGGAGTAAAGGGATTAAAATCATAAACAACCTCAAGAGGAGACATACCTGTAGAAGAATGGATTGTTCTATTGTAAGAAAATTCAATCATAGGTAAGTGGTCTTCCTAAGAAGTCAATTTACCTTTCAAAACAACCCTCAACATGTTTCCCACGGTTCTATTAACTACTTCAGTTTGTCCATCAGTTTGTGGGTTACAAGAAGTAGAAAACAACAATTTAGTGCCTAACTTCCCCCAAAATACACGCCAAAAGTGGCTCGAAAACTTAGCATCCCTATCACTAACAATAGTTCTAGGTATACCATGCAATTTAACAACTTCTTTTATAAAAGATCAGCAACATGTAAAGCATTATTAGTTTTTAAACAAGGAATACAACGAGCCATTTTGGAGAATCTATCTACCACAACAAATATACTATCCTTACAATACCTTTTTCTAGGCAAACCTAACACAAAATCCATAGAAATGTCAATCCATGGTGAAGTAGGAACATGTAATGGCATGTAAAGACCATGTGGTAACACTCCAAACAATGTGCACACATTCTTTCAATATCTTTTCTCATTCCAGGCCAAAAGAAATTTTTAGCAAGTATGTCTAGTGCCTTTGGGACTCCAAAGTGACCCATAAGACCTCCACAATGTGCTTCCCTTACAAATACTTCACCTAAAGAGCAATTAGGGAGACACAATTTATTTTCCTTAAAGAGAAACCCATATTGGAGATTAAACCTCTCAAAAGGGCCCAACTTTCGCTCTGTAAAAATCTTGCCAAAATCAACATCATTAGCATAAAGTTCCTTGATTTGATCAAAACCCATCAATTTAGAAGTCAGAGTATAAACTAACACATACCTTCTTGAAAGTGCATCGGCAACAACATTCTCTTTTCCTTGTTTGTAAGAAATTACATAAGGGAATATTTCAATGAATTCAACCCATGTAGCATGTCTCCTACTAAGCTTACGTTGACTCTTCAAATCTTTCAAGGATTCATGGTCAGTTTTAATGACAAACTCTCTCGACCACAAGTAATGTTGCTATGTGGCTAAAGCCCTTACAAAACCATATAGCTCTTTGTCATAAGTGGAATAGTTCAATGTGGCTCCACTCAACTTCTCGCTAAAGTAGGAAATAGGTTTAGAATCTTGCATCAAAACAACTCCTATTCCTTTTCCAGAAGCATCACATTTAATTTGAAACGATTTAGAAAAATTAGGCAATTATAACAATGGATCAGAACATAACTTTTCTTTCAACAAGTTAAAGCATCATCTTGTTCTTTTCCCCATATAAAATTCTTATCCTTTTTGATAACTTCAGTTAAAGGAGAAGCAATGGTGCTAAAGTCTCTCACAAACCTCCTATAGAAACTAGCAAGTCCGTGAAAACTCCTAACTTCAGTTATAGTCTTAGGTTTAGGCCATTCTTTTATTGCTTTACAATTTTCTCTTCATCAACCTCAACTCCTTTATAACTAACCACAAAACCCAAGAAAATCACATGATCCACACAAAAAGTACACTTTTTAAGATTAGCAATTAAAAGTTGCTTTCTGAGAACTTAAAAAACTTGTTTTAGGTGTTCTGCATGATCTTCTAAATTGTTAGAAAAGATCAGGATATCATCAATGTACACCACAACAAATTTTTCATAATTCATTAATCTCATGAAAGTGCTAGGTGTATTAGTCAAACCAAAAGGCATAACTAACCACTCATAAATATCATATTTGGTCTTAAAAGCAGTTTTCCATTCATCTCCAGGATTCATTCGAATCTAATGGTAATCAATTTTAGAAAAGATTTTAGATCCATTTAATTGATCCGACATGTTATCTAGATGAGGAATAGGATGGCGATACTTTATCATTATCTTGTTGATTGCTCTACAATCCATGCACATCCTCCAAGTTTCATCCTTTTTTTTTACCAATAGGACGGGAACAGAGCAAGTGCTTATGCTCTCTCTCACAAAGTCTTTCTCAAGCAACTCCTCAACTTGCCTTTGAAATTCTTTTGTCTCTTCAGGATTACTCCTATAAGCAGGCCTATTTGGAATTTTTTATCTAGGCACAAAATCAATTTGATGCTGAATTCCATGCAAAGGTGGCAATCCATTAGTAAAATATCTTCAGGAAAGACATCTTCAAAATCCTGCAAAAGAGAAGAAATACTACTTGGCAAAGAAGAACGTAGTAACTCAGAATTAATCAAAGTTTATTTGTAAGTAAGTAGTATTATGGGCAATCCCTCCTTTCTTGCTTTTACATACTCTTTGGCTTTTATATAGGAACTCTTTTTTTTTTAATTTTATTTCCTTAGCCTCTTTCCTCTCACCAATACTTTCTATTTTTTCATTCAAAACCCTTTTTATCTCTTCTCTCAAATTGCTGCCCTCTGCCTCTTTCTCTCTGCCATCTCTCTCTTTTTTTCTAGTTCTTGCCTCCTTTCTTTTCTTTTTCCTCAAGCTCATTTTTTATCCCTCCCCTTAGTTTTCCCATTGTTTCCCTTAATCTCTTTTCATCTTCAAACACTTCAGAAGGAGATAAAGGTGCAAGGATAAATTTCCTGCCATTTAGCTCAAGAGAATATCTATTCTTCCTTCCATCATGAAAAGCATTCCTATCATACTGCCAAGGATGACCCAGTAAGATATGACAAGCTTGCATAGGGATTATGTCACAAAGAATATCATCCTCATATCTACCAACATTGAACGAAATCATGCATTGTTCGTTTTACCTTTAGTTCACCACTATCATTTAACCATTGGAGTCTATAGGGAGTAGGGTATTTCATGCATGCAAGACTCAATTTTTCCACAAAGTTCGAACTCACCACATTAGCACAACTACCACTATCAATAATCATAGAACAAGTTTTCCCCTTTATCGCACACCTAGTATGGAATATATTCTCACTTTGTTCTTCACTATTGCTTCACAAATTGATAGTCATAATCCTCCAAACTACCCCAATCATGCCATCATTAGGTAGTTATATATCATCTTCATTACTCACATCTCCCTCTTCTTCTTCCTCACTTTTTTCACTCTCATATCCTCCATCTTCTCTAAGAATGATGTTTCTTCTACTTGGACATTCATGCATCATATGTCCCCTTCCTTTACATATATGACATTGAATAGAACTAGAAGGTGTAAAAGGTTTAGGGTTATAGATTTTACCTCCCTCTTTGTTATAAAATTTACCTTTATCTTTGTCTTCTTGAGGTCTAGAAGAACTCTTCATCTCTTGATTCGGCCATGGCTTCTGGAGATGGTGTTTGACCGACCTTTCCACGAGCTATTTTGCTTTCTTTCATTTTGATTTTTGACCTTTAAAGGCAAATCAACTAACTCATCTATTGTTACATATTGTTGTAATTCTACTACATCAACTATTTCCTTATTTAAACCATTTAAAAACCTAGCCATTGTAGCCTCTTCTTCCTCCATACAATTAGCTTAGATGATATCCATATCCATAGCCTTAAAGTACTCATCCACAGACATGGACCCTTGCTTCAATGTTTGAAGACGTTATTGTAGCTCTATTTGAAAGTGTGATCGTATGAATCTCTTTCTCATCACTCTCTCCATCTCAGCCCAAGTAGAAATTGGTGCTTGTCCTTCTTGCAATCTGTCCCTAGTAAGCTTTTTCCACCAAATAACAGCATAGTCAGAAAAACTCAACAATAGCAAGTTTAACCTTCTTACCCTCAGAGTAGTTGTGACAGTAAAAGATGGCTTCAACCTTTCTCTCCCAATCAAGGTACAAGTCTGGATCCCTTGTTCCCTTGAAAGATGGCATCTTCATTTTTATGCTACTTATATTATCATCTTCTACTCTACCTCTTTGTCCCCTCCTATCTCTTTCCACCCTATCAAAATCAATATCATTAAAATCATCTATAGGATTTTCTTGATTTACAATGGAAGCAAGGGGTACATTTCTCTTAGTATGGGTCCTAACATTATTTTCCGTTCTAAGTTCAGCTATTGTATCATTTTGCTCAGCAATGGTGTCCCTCATCTCTCGGAGCTGCATATTCCACCTTTCGAATTGTTGATGGATAGCTTGAAAGGTAAAATCATTTCTTGCTTTGATTTTGGCTTCTTGAAGAACCCTTCGTTTATCATCACTACCTGTACGTGACATCTTAAATAATTAAAATGCATCAGACGAATTGACTTTTCCCTCAACTGTTCTCACACACACTTTGCCTTTTTTCTCTCTCGAAATAACCTTTGAACAAAATACTTTGTAGATTTATAGTTAAATCCAACTCGTATAAAGTTCTTAGTAGTAAAATATAGATTTTTGGGGAACAAATGAAAGAAGAACCAAATTCTAGAACTATTAGGCTCGGTTGAAACAAGACACGAACAAAAAGGAAATGATTATATATTTAGATTAGAAAGAGTAAGAAATATTGAATTTTTATCTTATCTTAGAAAATTGGGATCCCCTCTTCTAGTTTCCTTTGATAGTGTTTGGTAACAAATTAGATACAAAAGAAAGTTGCTGGAGAGCAAGATTTTCTTTTCTTTTTTTTTTTAAATTGATTTTCATTTTTTTTAACTTATTTTTTTTCGCTCTTAGTATTCAAGAAATCCCTGGAATTATCAAGAATGAAACCTTGATAGAACCGCTCTGATACCACTTGATAACAATAAGGTCGGGAATCCAAACCAGAGTAAGAATTTGAGAAGTAAATGTGGAAGCAATAATAATAAGGAATTGAACAACTAGAATTGAAGTGCATAAATTAAAGGATATGTTAAAATTCAAGGAAAGACTTCCAGGAACTTCCAAGAACACAAGTTCTATAGCCTTGACAAGATCCAACCAACAACGTCTTGATTTATTGAAGAAATCAAATGCCTTTGCTTAAAAACAAATCAAAATAATAGATTCCGATATTGACCACTTTACGAGTAACTTGAGACAACAATCAATAACTAGTATTAATGTCACGACCTGAATCCCAAACCTGGTCGTGATGGCGCCTCTCGTGAATACAAGGCCATCCAATTCGAACCATAACTCATTTTAAGCAATAAATTTAACAAGAGAACAACACAACACATTTTAATAGCAGTCATTTGCGAAAAGAAAAAAAAAACATAGTGAACCATCCCAACAACAGCCCGAAACCGGGGATGAGCAACTAATGAAATCCTAATAACAAAATTACTATTACAATATCTCTGGCACAATTGTTTGAAGAAAGTGGAAATAACAATATAAAGAGATACGAGGCTGCGGACGCCAACAACTACCTCGTAGTCTCTGAGTCACCGCTCTGACAATCGTAGTCAATGCCTCGGAGCGGAATCAATAATGCCTGAATCTACACACATGGTGCAGGGAGTAATGTGGGCACTTTCAACTCAGTGAGTAGCACATATAAATAATGACTGAAAGTAAGGAAACACATAAGCACAAGACAATGCATAATGAAGCAGTAAATAATTATTTGAAAACAGTAAATCATTAAGAAATCATTTAAAAAATCTTCCCAACTCTGGTTACCAGTTGCCATTGTTACCAACTGTAACCTACAGTTGTCATTGTTACCAACTGTAATATTCCTGGGCTCAGTATCAATCTCACAAGCTCTGGTTACCATTTGTCATTGTTACCAACTGGAACCTACAGTTGTCATTGTTACCAACTGTAATATCTCTGGTTACCAGTTGTCATTGTTACCAACTGTAACCTACAGTTATCATTGTTACAACTATAATATCTCTGGGTACCCCGCGCTCACTGGGGGTGTACAGACTCCGGGAGGGACCCCTTACGGCCCAAGCGCAATATCAAGCCACCTCATGGCATATATCTAGGCCCTCGGCCTCATATCAATCAAGCCACCTTGTGGCGTACATCAAGTATCTCAGGCCCTCGGCCTCATGTCACTAAGTAAAACCTCACATTTGGCCTTCGGCCGCACTTAGTCAGAAAATCATCACATACCCCTCGGGCATAGTAAAACAGTAGTTCTCAGCCCAAAAACATCATTTAAATATCATTTAAATCTCAAAACTGAGTAAAAGTGGCTGAGTTGTAAAACATTGGAACACCACATGACTGAGTTCAAGTAATACATCAAACAGTGAGGAAACAGTGATAAATACCCCTGAAGGGTTCAAATAACCGGCACGAAGCCCAAATATGGCAATCAATCCAATTCATAATGATATCAAATAAGTTTCAATCAAATATATAGTAAAAATCATCAATCGGGACGAACGAAGTCATAATCCCCAGTAGTAAACAACCCCACGCTCATCATCGAGCGCGTGCCTCACTTCAATATGACACTACGATGTGCAATCCGGAGTATCGAACCCTCAGGACATCGTTTACAATCACTACTCACCTTGAACCGGCTAAATTCCTAGCCCACGACGCCTTTTCCCTTTGAAGTCGCCTCCACGTGCGTCGAATCTATCCAAATTCAGAACAATTACGTCACAATATTTTGAGGGAACAAAGCCCACGCGAAAACAATCAATAAATACTAAGAAATTCCAAAATTGGCAAAACAAGCCCTAGACCCACTTCTCGAAATTTAGTAATTTTTCACCTCAACGGGTTCCTCATCTTCCCACGAGTTCAACCATACAAGATTTATCGAATTCCGACATCGGTTCGACCTCCAAGTCTTAAAATCTAACTCAACGGTTTTCTACAATTTTCTCCAACTTAAATCACCAATTACATACTAGAATGGCAATAGGTTTGGGTAATTTGACCAAGATTGAGTTAAGAACACTTACCCCAATGTTTCTCTCGAAAATCTTCCAAAAATCCTTCAAGTTTCGCTTCAATCTGATTCCCTAGCTCCAATTATATTCAAGATGGTCAAAACCCCCTTCTTTAAGAATTTGTTCAAGAAAATCTCTTTTGGATATAGTTTTGAGGTTGATTTGTTGTGATTTTATGGTGTTTGGAGGTGTTTCTCTTTGTGGATAATGAAATGGGTTTTGCATGGCAAATGGGCACTTATTTCTATTCATAAAGAGGTCAAAAATCGGAACAATAAAACTTTCAGGTGTTGAAAATGCTATAGCATTTCGCGTAGCAAAATTAACTTTGCTATAGCAAACTGGTCGCATTTCTGACATTGTTTTGGCCCAAAAATCTGTTGCACTTTGCTATAGCATTTTCGCGTATCAAAATCAATGTTGCTATAGCAAACTGGTCGCATTTCTGACATGGAAATCTGTTGCACTTTGCTATAGCATTTTCGCGTAGCAAAATCAACTTTTCTATAGCAAACTGGTCGCATTTCTGACATTGTTTTGGCCCAGAAATCTGTTGCACTTTGCTATATCATTTTCGCGTAGCAAAGTCAATAATGCTATAGCATTCTGGTAGCATTTCTAACATTTTTGCAGATTTTCTTTTCCAACGATGAAATGGTCCGTTTAACCACCCAAAACTCACCCGAGCCATTCGGGACCTCATTCGGTTATACCAACAAGTCCTAAAACATATTATGGACTTAGTCGAGGCCTTAAATCACATCAAACAACGCTAAATACATGAATCATACCCCAATTCAAGCCTAATGAAACTAACAAATTCCAACTTTTACATTCGATGCCGAAACCTATCAAATCGAGTCCGATTGACCTCAAATTTTTTACACAAGTCATAAATGACATAACGGACCTATGCAGATTTTTAGAACTGGATTTCTACCCCGATATCAAAAAGTCAACTCCTCGGTCAAACTTTTCCAAAAATCTTCTATTTTCCAACATTCGCCAAAATGCATTGAATTGTCCTACGGACTTCCAATTTCAAATCCGGACATACACCTAAGTCCAAAATCACCATATGAAGCTATAGCAACTCTTGGAATTCCATTCTGACCCTCGGATCAAATTCTCGCCTAACAACCGGAAATCGCCAAAATACTAACTCCACCAATTCAAGCCTAATTTTACACCGGACCTCCAAAACCAATTCCGATCACACTCCTAAGTCATAAATCATCTCCCGAAACTAATCGAATCGTCGGAATTCACATCCGAGCCCTCTAACTCATAAGTCAACATCCGGTTGACTTTTACAACTTAAACCTTTTTGAAAGAGACTAAGTGTTTTGTTTCTTACCAAAGCCACCCCGCACTCAAACTACTCAACTTGATTACATAAAGCACGGCTAACGAAGCACGATAAGGTAGAAATGGGGAAAATGGAGTGGTAACTCATGAGACGACTGGCCGGGTCGTCACGTTCTCCCCCACTTAAAAAAATGTTCCTCCTCAAACGTGTCAAGAATTGTTCCAAGGACATTAAATTTCTAAGTGTATATTACACGCACTCGCGGGTGATTCCACGTCACCTTAAATTTAACATGGATCCGACACACCATCTCAATTGAAGATTATTTCTTTTATCCACATTTATAAACTTCAAAGCCAAATTTCTCACAGCCCAATTAATTCAACACAGCGTGTTAGTCTCAACCGGCTGTAGCAACTCGTGCTTACGCGCCCATCATATGTATGCCCATAGCCACGTCTCTGGTTATAATAATTGTTCATAATTAATTCCAGCATCGTCAATTAACCTCATATTAACCAAAACCTCGTTTCAAATTTTCACAACTCCGACAGCAATTCACGAGGCATGAAGACCTCATAATTATTTACTCGAACTAACAAGTCACATTTAACGCCACCTGAACACTCCCCTTGTAGGCTGAAACTCACTAATTACAGCACGAATATGGCTAAATGTGCACAGAAATACATAGAAGAATTATCAAATAAGCCTAACAGGCATGGCTCCCTATCAGTACTATAGTACAAATTTAATTTAAAA
>MCJB01010388.1:72003-125150 GCA_002018475.1 Nicotiana obtusifolia | reverse complement strand
TTAATTTAAAAGAGGGAGAATTTAAAACACATAAATTTTCATCACAAGGATCTCGTCCTTATATAACTTCCACCGTGGCTCATAGCCCAGTTAAGATTTTCACATCATATTAAAAATGCGAGGATCTCGTCCTCAACTCTGAATCACAAGTAATATGCACATCGTGCCAACCGAAATCTATCCATTTTTCCTTTAAAAGTAATTTCCTTTAATCGAAATCACGACACATAATGAACTCCCATACCGGTAGGGCATATGATTCATAGGGCTTTAATCAATTATCCCGAATTTACATCAAAACCCACTATAGTGAGTAACAGAAAGTCACTTTTGGACTCATAGCCCTCGATAGTGTACAAAACAAAAATGATAGACACAACTAAGACCATCAAAATCTCCCAACAGAGATAAACACAGTAGTAGAGTGCAAATTCACAAACTCACCATATGAGTCGATTGCCCATAATAACCTCCTCCGACCACAATAGCTGAAATTTCTGGAATTTGGTGCCCACAACACATCGCATGATGCATGTGAATCTTGTTCCAAATCTTGCAATACTACGACGAAAGAGACGTGTAGAAGCTCGTAGCCACCTACCGAATCAATAATTCATGGAGTCTCTCATCCTGTCAAGAACCATTACCTCATTCTGAACTGAATAATGATATTTCCTTTTAATGTGCCTTATATAAATCTGATTGCATAGATTTCAACTCCAATAATCTCATCTCACTCAGTGCAAGCTTCTCGCGCAATAAGCCGCCTCAAACACCGACTCAGCTCTCATATGGCGCCATCAATGCGCCGACAAGCTACAATTTAAACATGACACATAAAGAGGAACAACTCTGGAAAAGAATTATCCAGCCCGCGTAACGAATAAAACAGTCAAATAGATGTTACGAACCCTTCTCAAAGGATGAGAAACAAAATACACAGGAATAGGTATAGGGGACCGTACTCAACATAACATTGTTGCGGCACGCAACCAGATCCACACATGATACCGTTGCGCCGTGCAACCCGATCCAAACATGATATCATTACGCGAAATTAAAAGAATTTCTCATAACCCGTGAACTATTAGTATAATGAATACTTCATTGGCTATAACCCCTTTCACTCAACTCATTTCAGAAGAACCATGGCAATACGCAACTAAATTCTCATAACCACAGAAAATACAAACCTCAAGTTGTGGTCTACACCATCATGACTCTTCCGGAGTCCATTCACGCAACAGTGCCATTCAAAGCACTTATCTCCCAAATCAATCAAGTCAGGGTGGCTATCGGACCTGTACGTACAACCGCATACCGCATGTAAAACTTCACACGCCGAAGGAACTAATCATTGCCACCATCACACCGATTAAACTATTACTAACCGACCCAACTTCTTTCAATTTACTCTTGACCTGACTTAGAAATATAATGGCTCCATTCACAACATAGTGAACTCAATTCGCACTCACCTCGAGTAACCCGAATCGCGAGACCACATCGTCTCAATATTCATGAACCATCTCATACCCTCCTTATGTGCTCAATATCATCTCAGACTGGTACACCCATTTTGCAAGACCTTCTGCGAATCCGAAGCTATCTCTTATTAATCGCCTTCTAAGAATACCACAAAGGAATAAAAAATATCACAAAGAGAAGTAATCTTACTACCTTGAACTATGGACAAGTAAAGGTCTAAATATAAATCTCAAAGCATGAGTAACAAAGGTTCAAAAGAACTCTCAAAGTATGATATTCTTAATCAATAATCAATTTCCTCAATGAATGAGAAGAACTCCTTATTTATAGGAGTAAAAGTCCTTAAAATTAGGTTGGGGAGTTGCTAAGGGGTAACAAAAGTCATTAAAATAAGGTAGAGGGCTGGTAAGGGGTAACAAAGGTCATCAAAACTAGGTAGGGTGGTTGCTAAGTAAGATAAATTACAAAATTAGGTAGGCACGGCAAAATCCATTGGGGCAGATTTGGGCCTTAAAACTACTTGTTTGGGCCATTGGTTTGGACTCCAATTGAGCTCCTTTTCAAACATCCCCTTTTGGACCTCTTTTAAGCTCATTTTGAGCTCTTCTGGGTGCTCTTTTGCTAGATTTCAACTCCAATAATCTCATCTCACTCAGTGCAAGCTTCTCGCGCAATAAGCCGCCTCAAACACCGACTCAGCTCTCATATGGCGCCATCAATGCGCCGACAAGCTACAATTTAAACATGACACATAAAGAGGAACAACTCTGGAAAAGAATTATCCAGCCCGCGTAACGAATAAAACAGTCAAATAGATGTTACGAACCCTTCTCAAAGGATGAGAAACAAAATACACAGGAATAGGTATAGGGGACCGTACTCAACATAACATTGTTGCGGCACGCAACCAGATCCACACATGATACCGTTGCGCCGTGCAACCCGATCCAAACATGATATCATTACGCGAAATTAAAAGAATTTCTCATAACCCGTGAACTATTAGTATAATGAATACTTCATTGGCTATAACCCCTTTCACTCAACTCATTTCAGAAGAACCATGGCAATACGCAACTAAATTCTCATAACCACAGAAAATACAAACCTCAAGTTGTGGTCTACACCATCATGACTCTTCCGGAGTCCATTCACGCAACAGTGCCATTCAAAGCACTTATCTCCCAAATCAATCAAGTCAGGGTGGCTATCGGACCTGTACGTACAACCGCATACCGCATGTAAAACTTCACACGCCGAAGGAACTAATCATTGCCACCATCACACCGATTAAACTATTACTAACCGACCCAACTTCTTTCAATTTACTCTTGACCTGACTTAGAAATATAATGGCTCCATTCACAACATAGTGAACTCAATTCGCACTCACCTCGAGTAACCCGAATCGCGAGACCACATCGTCTCAATATTCATGAACCATCTCATACCCTCCTTATGTGCTCAATATCATCTCAGACTGGTACACCCATTTTGCAAGACCTTCTGCGAATCCGAAGCTATCTCTTATTAATCGCCTTCTAAGAATACCACAAAGGAATAAAAAATATCACAAAGAGAAGTAATCTTACTACCTTGAACTATGGACAAGTAAAGGTCTAAATATAAATCTCAAAGCATGAGTAACAAAGGTTCAAAAGAACTCTCAAAGTATGATATTCTTAATCAATAATCAATTTCCTCAATGAATGAGAAGAACTCCTTATTTATAGGAGTAAAAGTCCTTAAAATTAGGTTGGGGAGTTGCTAAGGGGTAACAAAAGTCATTAAAATAAGGTAGAGGGCTGGTAAGGGGTAACAAAGGTCATCAAAACTAGGTAGGGTGGTTGCTAAGTAAGATAAATTACAAAATTAGGTAGGCACGGCAAAATCCATTGGGGCAGATTTGGGCCTTAAAACTACTTGTTTGGGCCATTGGTTTGGACTCCAATTGAGCTCCTTTTCAAACATCCCCTTTTGGACCTCTTTTAAGCTCATTTTGAGCTCTTCTGGGTGCTCTTTTGCTAGATTTCAAGGGCCGAGTTCGGGACCTAATCTTCCTCCTCTTGGACTTCAATTTGGGCTCTTTTGTAAAACTTGTACAATTCATCTCCTTTGGGCTTGAGCTCGTCCTCCACAATTAAAAGCTTCTTTATTTGCCATTGATGTCCAACAACCTTGGTATACAACTCTTTAGCTTGAGATCTTGTAAATGGCCTTTTTGGATTTCCAAACCTCTATCCTTGTCCTTGATGCTATCACCCAATGCCACCTAGAGACGCATATGAAGCAATCCGCACCTAATAAGTAACAACTAGAATAATTAACAATAGAAAGAGAACATAATGAGAGAAATATCCAACAAATCCAATAGGTACAACCCCAATGGCAGCATACTATGAATCCATCCAACAAGGGAGAAGCAATACACGTGAAATGACCATAAAAATCTCATCCTAACATAATCTCATCCTAATGCTCACAGTGATCAACCACACGTGTGTACGCAGCAAGCACGTGAAATGCATGACCACAACCATAGAGAAAGGGTTAGCACAATATACCACAAATAGGAAAACCATAACCAAGGTGTAATAAAAAATTCAACACTCTTAGAGCCATCTCGCTTTAATCTCGCCACAAGGCCTAAACAGGACCACATCATACACGTGAATATCCAAGCAGATCTCATAACCTATCATAGCAAAGAAAGCAACATATGAAACAAATTAGGGCGCGGATAACATCCTCTTTTCTCGATGACTCATCCACAGTAAACGATGCGCAAGAGTGAACAACCCGATAAGATATAGGATACATATTCTCATTAGGCCAAGGGGCCCCAAATAAATCTTGATCATCCTATAATAGGTAAATAACCTTCAAAAAGTCTGTGGTAACGTATAACTCATACAATCAGCTGTTTAACCCTTAACACATCATCATAGTCCACAATTAAAGAATAGTCTGCCTCTGAGAACATCCAGCCTCTAAACCTCAAGAATACTAGAAAATTCATATCTGATCATTAACTCTTCGGCTCAAGTAATAGACACATCACTTATTGTTGAACCCTATTTTGCACAAGTCAAAACAAACTACAGCTTATAGTATTCTACAAGGTTATTTAAAGTTTAGAGTCGCCACCTAGTATTTAAGATATACCAGGACATCTATGCTGCACTACATAATGTACACTAAATTATGGTCTGCAAAACCGTTGATATTCTAGGTAAGGGTTCAAGTTATATGTAATGACTTGACTAGTCGTTTTGAGCATTAGCGTTCCATTAGGTGGTTTGAGACTTTGAGTAGCTTTATATTATGTATTATGACTTGCATGTATGGTTGATTTCGGTTTTCGAGCATTTCAAGATTGATTTGGAAGAATGATTCTCGTTTAAGAAGCTTTAAGTTGGAAGGGTTGACCAATTTTTGGCTTTTGTGTAAAAGGACTCGGAATCGGGTTTTAATTTTTCCGATAGGTTCGTATGATTAGTTTGGATTTATACATATGTTTGTATTTGGTTTCAGAGGTTCCTAGAAGAATTCAACACTATTCGCCGATAGTTGGCAATTTGAAGAACTTAAGACTTTATAAGTTTGACCAAGAGTTGACTTTGATGTTAATTGGACTGAAATTGGTGTTCCGAGACTTTGGATATGTCTATATAGTTGAATTGAACTTGTATGAAAAGTTTAAAGTAATCCAAAGTGTTTTTAGTGTGATTCGGATACCCTTTTGAAAGAATGAAGATTTAACAACTTAAAAAATATTCTATTTGGTTTGAGCCTTGATTCTTTTTTTTTTTGATGTTCCCGTGGATGTTTTGAGGCTTTGCTAAGTTTTGATGATGTATTTGTACTTGGTTGTATGATTGGATGGGTCCCGAGGGGCTCGAGTATGTTTTGGATTATTGGTTGAGAAACTAGTTTAGTTAAGGATTTGAAGTTTGACCATGGTCAATATTGGGTCAGGATGACCTCTTTTTAGTATTTTTGAGTATATGTACAGGTTCGTAGCATGTTTTATAATTGAAATGCATATATGGTTTTTTTCTGGGAGGTTTTGAACGAGTTTTGGCTGCAAAAATGAAAATTTTCTTATTGCTGGGTTTTTATTCTGGTGTAAGTAATTACGAAAATGCCATTTATCTCCCTGAAATTATTAAATTTCTTTTAAAACTTCAAAACATTATATCTCTGTCATTTTAAGGCTAAATTGCGTGATTCAGGAGGCTATCTTGGTGTAATCTCGCAACGTTCATGTTGGGCTTATCAAATGTGAGTTTCGGGATCATCTAGGAACTGGTTTGAGCTGGGCCGTCTGCTGCATTTTTTTTCTTGTTTGTGAAATTTAGTTGCTTTTTCTCACAAGGTTTTGGAGCTCGGTTTTAGGAGATTTTTGAGGGAATATTTACTACTTGGATTTGGGTAAGTATTTTTGACGATTTTAGTGTTTGATTCTTTGAATTAGAGAAATTGGAGATTTTAGTAAATACTTTCTAAAACGTAAATTGATGGTTTGAAGGATGATTTGAGGTCAAAATTGAATGATTTTGGTATGGCTAGATTCGTATCAGAATGGATATTCGAAATTTGTGAGTTTTGTTGGGTTCCAAGGTACGAGCCCGAGGATGACTTTCTGGATTGACTTTTTGATTTTAGTTAAAGATCGAATCTTTATTTATCCGAAATAATTTCCTATGACTTTATTTATGATATTAAGTTATTTTGGCTAGAGTAGAGCCATCCGGAAGTGGATTTGCGCTAGAAGGGCTTATTAGTAGATTGATTTAGCTTGTTTGAGGTACGTATTTTGCCTAACATTGTATGGGGGAACTACCCCTTAGGATTTGGATTTAATTGTACTATTTAAATTATGTGAAAGATGTTCATACGAGGTGACGAGTGTGTACACGGGCTTGTATGTGAAAAATTGACAGGTTTAGACTCTTAGGTCACTTATAGGCATCTATTGAAGTTTCTATTATTTGTCCTATATTTCGTTTTCAAGTTTATTCTTGCATGCCTTAGCTAAAGTTGCTATTACATGTTTTACTTTTCATTTGTCGAGGTTACTCTTATATGCATTTAGTGGTAGTTGTTATTACATGCTATTTCACCCATTGTTGAGTTATTCTCATGTATTTATTTATAGTTGCTAGTTCGTGCTATCTCTTTCCTTGTCAAGCCTAAGTTATACATTTGATTTAATGTTACTATTTTCATGGAAATACCTTCATTGTTGAGTTATTGAAGATGTAGTTGTTGAAAGCTAT
Source organism: Nicotiana obtusifolia (assembly GCA_002018475.1). Classification (NCBI taxonomy): domain Eukaryota; kingdom Viridiplantae; phylum Streptophyta; class Magnoliopsida; order Solanales; family Solanaceae; genus Nicotiana; species Nicotiana obtusifolia. The sequence continues at coordinate 118,380 of MCJB01010388.1, read as the reverse complement.
TAACCGGGTTGTGGTTGAAATTGTTGGTTATTGGAATATCTTACCTTGTTGAGTTGTTTCTCATTTATTTTGTTATTATTGAGATTCTTGTAGGCATTGTGCTTGAGTCGTGGGCTATGTGTTGTAGTAACTAGTAAGAAAATTACTTGAAGCCACGCGGTGAGATAAGGGGGTGCATGAAGCTATTTTGGGAAAAATGTCTCAAAAATATATGCAAGGCTCACGCGGCAATATAAGGAATATTGTGATTGTGATTTGTGAAATGTGAATATGAGGTGTGGTACCTCGTTTGATTTTGTTGTACATTCTACATTTGAAAGGCTTGTTAATTTGAACAAATATTGTTTTTGCTTAAATCATCTCACTTGTATGTTGATTGTATTTGGTTATTTGTTGTTATTTTTGTGTGGTAACAATTGTGACTTCCTATTGGAGTCATGCATTCTATGTGATTAGTTGTGTTTCTTTAATGTGCCAACATGTGCCTCCATGTTAATTGGTGGATTGATTTTCATGATGAATTTACTTATATGGAGTCATTATCTCATACTCTATTGAGTTGTTGTTAACATACCGAATTTAAATAAAAGAATTTTTAACATTCTTTATTTTATGTGATTCTTATTATAGAACTTATTAGCTCACTCGATGCTTTGCTATTTTTAAATGATTATCACATTTTACATTAATTGGGTTCTCAAATTAAACTCATTTCCCTATTTGATGTTATACTTTACGTGAAAATTGTTATCACGCCTTGCTTTAACAATTTCTATATTTAATTTGTTAACTTATATGAGTTTTTCTTAATTTTAAATTGCTAATTTACTTTACCTTATTGATTTCTAAATTAAAATCATTTGATACTCTATTTTGTATGATTATATTTATTTTACTTTATTTATTTTCTAAAATAAGCTCATTATCTTATTTGACGCCTTACTTTATTAAAGATTGTTATTATGCCTTATTATATTCAGATAAATCTCTCGAACATTTTATTTGGCATTTGACACGGATACAATGTACGTGGTAGCACGTGGACTTTGTTGTGCGAAGGTAATTGATAATGTGGGCACGAGGTGTCATGCGTGTAAGATTCAGAATTTTGGCTTATGATTTGTGGTTACCAAGTGTGGTGCCCAGGTTAATTCTTGTTGTAAGTCATGCATTAGAAACAATTTGATTACTTGAATTGACATTTGTTTTCCTTTTTTGAGTTCATTCATATTTCATCTGCGTTTTCTTTATGTTGCTGATTTGTTACCCGTTTATTTCTTGTTGCCAATGTGTTTCTATTATTCCTTTGTTGGTTTTAATTTGAGATTGTGAGCATTACATTGATGGTCTTTCCACTGCTAGCTTTATGTTAATATCTTGCACAGGTTCTATGTCCACTGAGGTTAGTCTTGACACTTATTGGGTACTGTTGTGGTGTACTCATGCTATGCTTCTGCACATTTTTGGGTAGATCCAGGTACTTCTGTTCGTGTTAGTTCTTGAGAGTTACATCTACGCAGACGGAGACTTCAAGGTATACCTGGTTTATGTTGGCAAGCCTCGGTGTCACCTTCAAATATTATTTTTACTGCTTTTTTATCTTCATTCCATAACAGTATTGAACTTAGAAATTCTAGTGTATGTCGGCAGAGCTTATGACTCTGTACTACTGGTTCTAAGGATTGTATTGCACATGTTCAGTTTTAGTTACGTAATCCCATTTATTAGTTTATGTTTTATATAGTTAAGGTAGTTATCTCTCTCGTCATGTGTTAGGCTTACCTAGTCTTAGAGACTAGGTGCCATCATGATTCCTTGGGTGGGATTTAGGGTTATGACAAGTTGGTATTAAAGCTCTAGGTTCATAGGTGTTACGACTCATACGTATGTTTAGTAGAGTCTTGCGGATCAATATAGAGACGTCTGTACTTATCTTCGAGACGCTACGGAACTATTAGGAAATTTCACTTCTTTCCTTCTTTATCGTGCGATATTAATTCAGCTTGAAGCACATATCTTACATTCCCTTGCATCCACTTGTATATGATATTGTGCACTTAGTATCAACTATGCACCGACGATTTGTGATGTCGCGGATGGGCTACGAGGGGCCCATGGATGCTCGGTCATTGTCTCGAGGTGTTGTCCAAATTGAGGACGCGTACGTAATGGTAGATCTTCTATTGTTCAAGTGTGGGATGCAACGGGTTCTTGTATTTTGTTGGTGCGTACTAGCCTGGGAAGATTTAATTGGTTACGTAGCAGTCGTGATTGTGGTAGGGTCATGAGAGGATGTTGATTTGAGGATAGATGGTGGTATTAGAGACAATGTGTTTTCTATGGGACTCCTATTCAGTGAAAGGTACATGTTGTGATACAGGCCAGCCTGATCAAACTATGTTCGTGCCTTCGAGACCATTTACAAGGAGTCCAGCTAAGGAGCTTCATGATATCCACTTAATGGTGATGAAGAGTCATGATTGCGCAATAATGGAAGAAGCGAACAACATGTTTGATAAGACAAGAAAAGGCGTTGGTTAGCCTTGGAGAAGGAGGGCCGTGCACTAGTTGAGGCCAAGAACTCAATGAACGCCTCAACTAGCTCTTAGTAATTATTTTTCTAGTTATTCTTTTCCTAGTTGATTTAGGTTAAGACTCATCCTGTGTAAGCCTCAAGACTACATTATTTTTAGTACCTTTTGACCATTATTATTAAATCAAAATCGGCGGCTTATTGCTCTCCAAATTTTCTTGTGTGAACTTGTCCAATACTTGGTATGAATCCATATTGAACTTGTTCCTTCTATTGATCAAACAACTTGCAAGTTCTCAGTTATCTTGAGGGTTGTTTGCATAGTATAGGTCCTCTTTCTACTCATCAAGAAGGTAAGTAGACTAGTTCCTACTTGTAGTCTTGGTAGATCATCGAGTGTCTTGCTTCTATCTTTGTTTTCTTGCATTCTTAGTTTAATATTGCATTAGTTGGTATCAGAGCTTGGAAAGGTTTTGTTTTTACAACCCCAATCCTGTTCTCCGTGCCGTAGTTTTAGGTTTCTAGTTTACGGTTCTTGAATTTTGTTTTTGATAAAAAAAAAATAACGTGAAAAGAAGAGAAAGAACTGTGAATAGATTGTTGGTTGAAGTTCTTGATTGTTAAGAGCCATTCTTGAAACCCTAGGTTAGAGTGCTGATGTGTTCCTTGAAATATTTCAGCATATGGTGCGTTCTTGAACAATTCTTGAAGTGTATTGAATTGTTAGATGATTTGTCCATTGTTCTTGGTTGAAATCTTGAAGTTTTTGGACATCAACGCGTTGTTCTTGAAGTAGTGGACGTGTGGACGTGTATTAGGCCATTCTTGACGTGTTTTGCATCGAATTCTTGAACTTCTTGGACACCAACTTGTTGTTCTTGAATTAATTCACATAGTGAACAGTTTGAACCGCGCATTCATAAGCATCTACACGTTTAATCTTGGAGTTGAATTGTTGAAAAGTTTGAGGGTGCATGAGCTTGGGATAGGCGGCTAGCAGAAGGAGAAGAATAAGAAACCCTAAGCCTAGTTCAAGAGGGAAAAAACTCCCATTCCAAAAAGGAGAAGTTTACCCATTTTATTCCAAAAAGGGAATTGTGTTTCCTTTGGGTTTAGGAGTAGGAGGGGTGGCTATCCTAAGGGAAAGGGGAGAGGGAATTCGGCCCTCAAGTGTGAAAGGATAGGAAAAAATTCTCCAAATTAGAGTGGGAAAGCAAGGAGAAAAAGGAAAAAACCTACCCCATTCTAGAAGGAGTAGCTAGTGGCGCCTACCTAGGGTTTAAATTCAAAACATTTCTCTGGAATATCCTTATTTCTTTGATTGCACTACTTCTAATTAGTAAGTCTTAGGTAATTTTTCTACTTAAGCTAATTAATAATTTTTGAGCTTGTAGGATTTCTTGCTAAAACTCCGAATTTTCACGTTCGTAGTTAATTTTTGGCTTCTTGTGCTCACTTTAAAAGCTGTCCGCCTATAGAGTCGCATAAATTCACTCACCCCGAAGAGAACTAGGTGAACTTGTGAGGTTGAAAGGTCATTGAGGAACTTGATCAATTAGAGGAAGCCATTTTGAGGACAAGTTTGAGAGATCCTACCTAAAATATTGAGTGAACCCGAATGTCATTCAAAAGTGAGGGAGTGAGTGAGGTATTTTACTAACCTTAACGCATTCTCTAGTCTTCTTTCTTTTGCAGGTACATGGCTACTGAAGGAGACAAGGTCGTGGCTGACATCACTTTAGCCGAGCCCTTGGCTAAAGTAAGGGCAATTAGCAGCCGAATGGAGAATTTTGAAAAATCCACTAGTACTCAGAAAAATGCCGGGGAAGGAACTAGTGATTGTTCCACCGTAAGACCTGAACAATTTGCGAAGATGGCTCATCAACAAGAGTTGAGGGACAGAGGTGCTCGCAATGTAAGAACCTTGGGAATTTCCCGGGGTATTATACCACCATTAATGCCAGCTAAGAGAAATGTAGCCCCCGCTGGTGAAATAAGGTTGCCCATGAGGATGATCAACCCGAGTTTGAGGAGTTTGATGATGACGATCTAAGGCAGCGAGACCCGAAGGTGAGACAACCATATGGGGCCGTGACCATGTGGGAAGACGTAGTTTTCACCATGGTCCTAGAGGAAGGCTTGAAGGTTTTGATGGAAGGAATTTAGAGCCTGAGTTCGATGAACATGCTGAATATTATGAGGGCTATCAACCAGCCCGTGGTGGCCGTGATAATGGATTGTAAAGTGTCAAGGTTACTATCCCTACATTCAAGGGAACTAGTGATCTTGACCAGTTTCTAGAGTGGAAACGTGAAGTTGAGTGGATATTTGAAATCAATGATATGACCGAGGAAAAGAAGGCTACGTATGCCATCATTGCCTTTGAGTCTTATGCTTCTACTTGGTGGGAGATCGAGAAAAAATCGAGAGCTAGAGATAATCACCCTGCACGCATAACATGTAGAGAATTGAAGCAACTAATGACTCATAAGTATGTCAACCCAAAACACAAACAAGAGCAATTCCGGAGGTTATATGACTTGAAACAAGGGCTGAAATTCGTTGAAGAATATTATGATGACTTTGAGAAAATTCGCCTATCACTTGACATGGAAGACGAAGAAGAGGATGAGGCTATTATACGGTTCAAGAATGGGTTGAATCGTGACATATCCAATCAGCTGAGGCTACACACATTTGTTGCTCTTCATGATATACTCCTAACTGCCATTAAAGTTGAAAAGATGATTAAAGAAGACAAGGCAACACGCTATAGAGGAAATTCTGATTCTACATCCATGTGTCGAAACAAGGAGGGGAGAACGCCGAGCACCGGTGGAGCAAGTGTTAGCGGCAAGGTGAAAAAGCTAGTTGAAAAGGTGATGCCTAAAAATGATCCTAAGGGGTCCGGAGGTAACTCTAAAACTCAACTTAATTCTCCTAGTGAATATTCCTTTCAATGTCATCAATGTGAAAGCTATGGGCATTTCGCTAAGGACTGCCCTATGCAAAAGACCATGCTTATTCTTGATGATGGAACTATTTGTGAGGTAGAGAGTGATGAGAAGATTGGGGGAGATGAGGGGGCTAATTTGGTTGAGTGCGACGAAGAGGTAGTGGAAGATGAAGGAGTGAATATGTCCTTAGTTGTACATAGGAACTTGAGTACCTTGAGTGTAGAGGAGGAAGGAGATGTGTAGCGTGAGAACTTGTTTCATGCTAGATGTAGGGTGAAGGGAAAGGTGTGCTCGATGATAATTGATTCGGGTAGTTGCACTAATGTAGTGAGTCAAATGCTGGTGACTCACCTTAACCTACCCAGGATAAAACATCCCCATCCCTATAGGTTGCAGTGGTTGAGTGAGTGTGGTGAGTTTAAGGTAGTAAAGCAAGCACTTATTAAGTTTAAGGTGGGAGCTTATCAGGATGAGCTCATGTGTGAGTTAGTGCCTATGCAGGCATGCCATTTATTGTTGGGCAGGCCTTGGCAATTTAATTGGTGTGTCGCTTATGATGGCAAGGCCAACACTTATACGGCCAAGCCAGAGGGAAAAAGTTATACAATTAAGCCCTTGACACCTAAACAAGTTAGTGAAGATTACAATCTCATGCGAGAGCTGAAAGAGGCGGCTAAAGCTAAGTCTCCTATGGGGACTAAACCTGAGGCCGTAGACACTGCCAATACATCAGCCTTGCCAGGTAATATTTGTGCCATGATACAACTAGGTGAGTATTTTCAAGGTAATGATAGTTCTAAAATGTTAATCTGCTAAGTTCGTAAGGGTGTTTACTTAAGTTCTAATGATGAAGTTTCTACTAACATTCACCCCTTGCTTAGTGTTGTTTATAAGTTCTCTAAGATGGCTCATTTCATTACTTGTAAAAAATGTGATGATGCACAACATATTGCTTCCTTGTTTATTGCTAATGTGTTAAAGCTGCATGGTGCCTCGTACTATTGTTAGTGATAAGAATGCAAAATTTTTGAGTTACTTTTGGAAGTGATTGTGGGGTGCTCTTGGCACCAAACTATTGTTTTCTACCTCTCATCATCCACAGACTGACGATCATACTGAGGTTGTTAACCGAACCTTGGGAGCTCTTCTTCGAGCTATGACCAAATGGAAGGCGGGGACGTAGGCTGATAGATTGCCTATTAGGGAGTTTGCTTGTAATAGAATGGTGCATAGAATGACTAGCATAACTCCATTTGAATGTGTTTATGGCTTTAATCCCTTGATTCCACTTGATCTTACTCCTTTGCCGAGAGATGCAGTTATTAGTGTTGATGGTGAAAACCGGGTAGTCGCGTTGCTCGAGATGCATGCGTAGGTGAAGAAGAACTTGGAGGAAGCTTATGAGAAAGTGGCGACCAAGAAGAATAAAGGGAGGAAAAAGCTGGAGAGGTTCCGATCATAAGGAAGGGGAAGCTAGCCCTGCGAGGACATGGTCCATTCCAAGTGCTGCAAAAGATAAATAACAACGCCTATGTAATAGACCTGCCTGGCGAGTATAGTGTTTCTAAAACGTTCAACCTTTCTGACTTAACTCCTTGTGTTGCATGTAGCGCCGCTTTGAGAGATGATGATGGCTCGATTTCGCGGAAGAAATCTTCTCAAGAAGGGGAGGATGATGTAGGCCAGTCTGATCAAACTACGTTCATGCCTTTGAGACCATTTACGAGGAGTCAAGCTAAGGAGCTTATGATACCCACTTAATGGTGATGAAGAGCCACGATTGTGCAATGATAGAAGAAGCGGGAAGCATGTTGGATAGGACAAGAAAAGGCGTTGGTTAGCCTTGGAGAAGGAGGGCCGTGCACTAGTTGAGGCCGAGAACTTAATGAACGCCTCAACTAGCTCTTAGTAGTTATTTTGCGTTGTTAGTTTTGCGTAAGACAATGGTACTTATAGGCCCTGCGTGGTCACTTGCCACTTAGCCAAATTATTGGCCTTTTTGCTAGTTATTCTTTTCCTAGTTGATTTAGGTTAAGGCTCAACATCACGCCTCATCTTAGGCCAATGAAACTGCTCCCCTAATATAGCCAAGGTCTTATCCACCCCAATGTGACCCTTCAAGCCCCCACAATGCGCCTCACGCACCAGTAACTCGCGCCATGAAGACTCGGGTATACAAACTCTCGCCTTCTTAAAAAGGTACCCATCATGCCATTGATATTTCTCTACTCGTTGCCCCACTAGCTATGGCGTCACACACACTCTTAAGCATAGGTTCATGCATATACATAGACTTAATACTCTCAAAACCCATCAGCCTAGACGCTAATGTGGTAGCCAAAGCAAACTTCCTAGAAAGAGCATCAGCCACTACATTCTCCTTTCCCTTCTTGTAATGAATGACGTAAGGGAAACTCTCAATGAACTCAACCCACTTGTCATTCCTTTTGTTCAGATTTTTTTGGCCCCTAAGATGCTTGAGTGACTCATGATTACTCCTAATTACAAACTCGTTAGGCCATTGATAGTCCTACCAATGAGCTAGAGCTCTCACGAGGGCATACAACTCCTTGTCATTCGTAGAGTAATTCAAGGCAGGCCCTTTCAACTTCTCACTGAAATAGGCAGTAGGCTTCCCATCTTGCATGAGAAAACCTCTAATTCCGACCCCTGAGGCGTCACACTCAATTTCAAATGCCTTACTAAAATCAGGCAATTGTAGTAACGGGGCAGAACTAAGCCTACGTTTTAGCTCTTGGAAAGCCTTCTTTTGAGGCTCTCCCCACACAAAGGGCTGGTCTTTCTTCACCAACTCAGTGAGTGGTGCTGTTATGGTGTTAAAGTCCCTAACAAAACGTCTGTAGAAACTAGCTAGACCATGGAAACTCCTAACATGCGAAACAGTAGTAGGAGTAGGCAAACCTCTAATAGCCACAACCTTAGATTCATCTACCTCAACACCATTAGCACTTACTACAAACCCCAGAAAAACAACTCTCTCCAAGCAAAAGGCAAACTTCTTATAATTAACATAGAGCTTTTCATCCTCAGTACATCAAGTACTTGCCTTAAGTGATCAACATGGTCATCTAAACTTCGGCTATAAATCAGAATATCATCAAAATAGACGACCACAAACTTATTAATGAACGACTTAAGTACATGGTTCATTAGTCGCATAAACGTAGTAGGTGCATTAGAGAGACCAAAAGGCGTCACCAACCATTACAGACCAAACTTGGTCTTGAACGCAGCCTTCCACTAATCACCCGGTTTCATATGTATTTGGTGGTAATTGGACCTCAGATCAATTTTAGAAAACACACTTGAACTACTTAAAATCATCTAGCATGTCATCTAATCTAGGGATGGGATGACTATACTTTAACGTTATTTTGTTGACTGCACGGCAATCAACACACATTCTCCATGTGCCGTCTTTATTTGGAACCAAGATCACTGGTACGACACATAGGCTCAAACTCTCATGAATCAGCCCCTTAGCTAATAGCTCGTCAACTTGCTGTTGCAACTCCTTAGTATCTTGCGGGTTGCTTCGGTAGGCTGGTTTGTTAGGAATTTGTGACCCCGGCAGGGCTTATGTGTTAGCAGTGTCTATGGCCTCGGGTTTAGTCCCCATAGGAGACTTAGCTTTAGCCGCCTCTTTCAGCTCTTGCATGCGCTTGTAATCATCACTAACTTGTTTAGGTGTCAAGGGCTTGAGTGTCTAACTCTTGTCCTCTAGCTTGGCTGTATAAGTGTTGGCGTTGCCATCATGAACAACACACCAATCAAATTGCCAAGGCCTCCCCAACAATAAATGACAAGCCTGCATAGGTATTATATCACACATGAGCTCATCTTGATAAGCTCCGACCTTAAACTTAACAAACACTTACTTTACTACCTTCAACTCACCACACTCACTCAACCACTGCAACCTATAGGGATGGGGATGTTTTAACGTGGGTAGGTTAAGTTGAGTCACCAGTGTTTGACTCACTACATTAGTGCAACTACCCGAATCAATTATAATCGAGCACACCTTTCCCTTCACCCTACATCTAGCATGAAACAAGTTCTCACGCTTTCCTCCTTTACACTCAAGGTACTCAAGTTCCTATGCACCACTAAGAACATATTCACTCCCTCATCTTCCACTAACTCTTCATCACACTCAACCAAATCAGCCACCTCATCTCCCCCAATCACCTCATCACTCTCTACCTCACAAACAATACCATCATTAAGAATAAGCATGGTCTTTCGTGTAGGACAGTCCTTATCGAAATGCCCATAGCCTTTACATTTATGACATTGAAAGGAAGATGCACTAGGAGAATTAAGTTGAGATATAGATTTACATCCGGACCCCTTAGAATCATTTTTAGGCATCACCTTTTCGGCTGGCATTTTCACCTCGCGGCTCACATACTTAGGGTTGACATACTTACGAGTCATTAGTTGCTTCAATTCTCTCCATGTTATGCGTGCGGGCTGATTATGTCTAGCTCTCGATCTTTTCAAAGGTAGCGATGGCATTCATAGCCTTCTTTTTCTCGGTCATATCATTGATTTCAAATATCCTCTCAACTTGACATTTCCACTCTAGAAACCAGTCAGGATCAATAGTTCCCTTAAATGCAGGGATAGTAACCTTGACACTGTTCAAGCCATTATCACGGCTATTTTCACGGCCACCATGGGCTGGTTGAAGGCCCTCATAATATTCAGCATGTTCATCGAACTCAGGCACTAAATTCCTTCCACCAAAACCTCCAAGCCCCTTCTAGGACCACGGTAAAAACCACGTCTTCCTACATGGTCACGACCCTCATATGGTTGTCTCACCCTCGGGCCTTGCTGGCCTAGATCGTCATCATCAAACTCCACAAATCGGGTTGATCATCCTCACGGGCTGCCCTTATATCCCCGACGACCGCTACATTTCTCCGGGCTAGCATTAATGGTGGTATAATACCCTGGGGAATTCCCAAGGTTCTTTCACTGTGAGCACCTCTGTCCCTCAACTCTTGTTGACAAGCCATCTCCGCAAATTGTTCAGGTCTTACAGTGGAACCATCACTAGTTCCTTCCCCAGCATTTTTCTGAGTACTAGCGGATTTTTCAAAGTTCTCCATTCGGGTGCTAATTTCCCTTACTTCAGCCAATAGCTCCGCTAAAGTGATGTCCGCCACGACCTTGTCTCTTTTAGTAGCCTTGTACCTGCAAAAGAAACAAGATTAGAGAATGCGTTAATGTTAGTAAAATACCTCACTCACTCCCTCACTTTTGAATGACACTCGGGTTCACTCAATATTTTAGGTAAGATCTCTCAAACTTGTCCTCAAAATGGCTTCCTCTAATTGATCAAGTTCCTCAATGACCTTTCAAGCTCACAAGTTCACTAGTTCTCTTCGGGGTGAGTGAATTTATGCGACTCTATAGGCGGTCAGCTTTTAAAGCGATCACAAGAAACCAAGAATTAACTACGAAAGTGGAAATTCTGAGTTTTAGCACGAAATCCTACAAGCTCAAAAATTAGTAATTCGCTTCAGTAGAAAAATTACCTAAGAATTACTAATTAGATGTAGTGCAATCAAATAAGTAAGGAAATTCTAGAGAAATGTTTTGAATTTAAACCCTTGGTAGGCGCCACTAGCTTCTCCTTCTAGAATGGGATAAGTTTTTTTTTCCTTTTTCTCCTTACTTTCCCACTCTAATTTGGAGAATTTTTCCCTATCCTTTCACACTTGAGGGCCGAATTCCCTCACCCCTTTCCCTTAGGACCAGCCGCCCCTCTACTCCTAAGCCCAAAGGAAAAACAGTTCCTTTTTTTTTTCAGAATAAAAGGGGTAAACTTCTTCTTTTTGGAATGGGAGTTGTTTCCCTCTTGAACTAGGCTTAGGGTTTCTTATCCTTCTCTTTCTCCTAGCCACCTATCCCAAGCTCTTACACCCTAAAAAATTTCAGCAATTCAACTCCAAGATTAAACGTGTAGATGCTTATGAATTCAAGGTTCAAACAGTTCACTATGTGAATTAATTCAAGAACAACAAGTTGATGTCCAAGAACTTCAATAATTCAATGCAAAATACGTCAACAATGGCCTAATACATGTCCACTATGTCAAGGTGATGCTGCCCTATTTGTTCTTTAACAATTCAAGTCCTTTCTTCCAAGAACTATCAAGATTTCAACCAAGAAAAATGGACAACTCATCTAGCAATTCAATACACTTCAAGAATTATTCAAGAACGCACCATATACTGAAATGTTTCAAGAAACAACTCAAGACGCTACCCTAGGGTTTCAAGAACGACTTTCAACAATCAAGAATTTCAAGATTTCAACCTTAGATCTGATAACAACTTCAACCAACAATCAATTCACGACTGTTTCTCTTCTTTTCACGTTTTTTTATATCAAAAACGAAGCTCAAGAACACTAAACTAGAAACCTAAAACTAAGGCACGAAGAGCAGGATTGGGGTTGTAAAAACGAACCCTTTCCAAGCTCTGATACCAAATGATGCAATACTAAACTTTGAATGCAAGAAAACAAGATTAAAGCAAGACACTTCATGACCTACCAAGACTATAAGTAGGAACTTGTCTACTTACCTTCTTGATGAAGCCAAGAAGGACCTATACTATGCAAACAACCTCAAGACAGCTAAGGACTTGCAAATTGCTTGACCAATGGGAGGAACAAGTTCAATGTTGATTCACACCAAGTATTGGAAAAGTTCACAAATTGGTTTTGGAGAGCACAAAGCTACTGACTTTTTTTCTTAATAATAATGGTAAGGTCTGGAAAATAATGTAGTCTTGAGGCTCTTATAGGATGAGCCCTTAGCCTAAAACAACTAGGAAAGTAATAACTAGAAAAAAGGCCAATAATTTGGCTAAATATCAAGTGACAATGCAGGGCAAAATAAGTGCCATTGTCTTACTCAAGACTAACTACGCAAAAGAACTAATAAGAGCTAGTTGAGGCGTTCATTGAGTTCTCGGCATCAACTAGTGCACGGACGACCTTTTCCAAGGCTAATCAATGCCTTTCTTGTCTTATCCAACATGCTGCCCATTTCTTCCATCATTGCGCAGTCATGGCTCTTCATCGCCATTAAGTGGACATCATGAAGCTCCTTAGCTTGAATCCTCCTAAATGGTGTCGAAGGCACAAAAGTAGCTTGATCAGGCTGGCCTGCATGAACTATGAATATCATAGTTATGTGGTATATCATGTGACTACATTCTGGGTTATAACTATTGTTACACCCCATGTTTTCGTACGTAAGAGTACATTGTAAGTCAATTGATGTAAATTTAGAAATGCAATCATGTTTGAAGAATATATAAAGTAAGTTAGTCATGTTACCTTGGATATTACAAATCTTTATGATCATGAATAACAAGTACCAAGAAGGTTTAAAGGCTTAGAAGCTAAACGAAAAATAAGTTTCGTCGAAAGTCGATAAGTTTGGAATGTTGTTACATGCACTTTGGGGTGAGACTAGGGTTCTTAACTTGATAAGGAGGTTATGTTATGAGTTATTTTAGGCTTATGATGTTTGTGTGTTATGTTTTGAAGTCAAGCGAGTTGTGGAACAAAAGTTGGCAAAGGTCATCACAAGTTACATTCATAATGTGCTGAAAATTTGGTCAAATGTAGCGGAGGTTTTCTCCCATTATACTTGGAATTACAGGATGATCCACATATGTATGAGTCTAGTTTCTTGTGCATTAAACCGTTTGCCGATAAAACATTAGAGTAGAGAGATATTTGCAGTTCGCGAGACTCCGGAGACTGCACAGGTGACAAGTAGGTGTGTCACTGAAGCTTTTGAGCAATACATTTCGTGTATTATATGAGGTATTTTTGGGACAAATTGTTTACCAAATTGAAGTTATTTCAATGTAGTTTCCAACGCTCCTAACCGTTTGTTCATACGACACCTGGATAAAAATATATAAGCGTTGGAAGATGGGCCAATGCTATGGTGCCAAGCTAGGACCTCTTTGACTTTTCAAAATTTGATATATATAGGCCTTAGGTCATCTTTATCTTCCTTTTTCCGTAGAACACGACCAGAGAACACCCATAAATATATCCTTAAGCTCTCTTCTAGGGTTTCAAGGAAGATTAACACCCGGGGTACAAAATCAAGAAGCGATAACATTAGAACGATCCCTACGACGTAAGTATCGCTATATCGCTTCTCTTTTTCTTTGTAGTTTGAGTTTTGGAAGGTACTTTATTGTTAAATAAACGTCTAATTTTTGTATTTAATCTTTTATATGTCAAAGAAGGTTGATAAATTCGTTTCCTAATAGTTTGAGTTTTGGAAGGATGAAGGGCGTGGAGAAACGCCACATGTTGTAGGGTAGTAGGTTGGTCGCTCGTCGTTGCAATTTCACGCTAATTGATAACTTGTTGGTTGGGTGTGTTATGGTATATTTGGGGTTTTTGTTGTATTAAAGGTCCCGAATTCTAGTTGGGTTGTGTTTTGAGTTGCTGATTATTGTGTTTGTATCTCGCCTATAGTAGGCTTGAGGGAGGATTAAAATAAGGGGAAATGGTGCCCGTTTTATTTTACAATCGAGTTATCCTTTGGGATATGTGATATACTAGCACCATCTAAGTTGTACATGTATTTCTTTATTATAAGGTTGGCGCGCTAGTTGTCATAGGCTTGTTGTTGAGTTGCATTGACGACTTGAGGTATGTTAAGGCTATCCCTTCTTTCTTTTTGGCATGATCCATATGATACAGCAAAACGAGCAAGCACGCAACTTTCACAAATGATTCTATTCTTAGAAGTACTAGGGTTGCCTGTGTCATTGATTCCCCATTTGTCGTACTATCATATCGTCTGTTCATGTGGATCATGACATTCCGAGAAATCTTATTGACTTACTTCATTATGCATTGCATTCATTTATACATGTATATTGACCTATGAATAGATGGCGCCACACGCGTATATTATATGTATATGGGGAATGGGAATGGTTATGGCGTTATATACGTACAACTACCTGATCAACTGGTATACGTTGATGATTTCGCCCACGGAGGCCGAGATGATATGATGAGATGCCCTCAGAGGCTTGATGATGTTATGTACACATATACCTATGCATGATATGACATTTATACACACATGCATGACATTATAAATGTTTCATGATTCACAAAGCTATTCAGACATACAGGCTGAGACCTTTACTCCATGTTTCTTTCATGTCTTTTATATACTGCTTTTCATGCCTTACATACTCGGTACTTTATTTGTACTGACGTCCCTTTTGACTGGGGAAGATGCATTTCATGCCCGTAGGTCCCGATAGATAGAGTGACAGTCCTCCTAGTAGGCTATCAGCTCAGTGGAAGGTATTGGTGCACTCCACTTGCTCCGGAGTTGCCTTCATGGTCTGTATGATTTAAACATGTATTGATTGGTATGGCGGGGCCCTGTCCGAGCCTTTATGACATTGATGTACTCTTAGAGGCTTGTAGACAGATGTCATGTATATGGATATTTTTATGGCCTTGTTAGCCTAAAATGATCATTTTGAGTATACAAATGATCATGTGGGCCTTAGCGGCCCGTACGTCACATGTATAAGTTTCTATATCATGTTGGGTCTTCCTATTTCTAGTATTCCCTTATGTTTTATTCTGGTTATCTAATGATGGCCCTTCTGGCCTATTTACTCATGATGGTGTGATAAGAAAGATACGTTATGTTGGTACTCAGCTGAGTAAGGCACCAGGTGCCCGTTGTGGCCCTCCGATTTGGGTTGTGACAACTACAGCTTGATTTGTCTTGTTAAGACTTACAGAATGTATAGATGTGAGAATTGGTTGGAAATTATACTGTAAGGTTTATGGTCGAAGGTTGCAGTAAGGATCTTTAGCTAAAGCTGTGTTGTCAGACTTATATAGGTTTATGTGACGTGGATTGCTCATGGTTATCCATATGACAAGTTAATACAACGATTTGATGGCTTTGGAATGACTCTTGGCATGTTCGAGGACGAACGTATCATTAAGTGCAAAAAAATGTAATGACTCGACCGGTCGTCTTGAGCTTTAGCGTTCCATTCAGTTGTTTGAGACATTTAGTAGCTTCATATTATGTATTATGACATTCATGTATGGTTAGTTTTTGTTTTTGAGGGGTTAAGATTGACATGGAAGAATGATTCTCGTTTTAGAAGCTTTAAGTTGGAGAGTTAACCAAGGTTTGACCTTTGGATAAACAGACTCAGAATCGAGATTTGATTGTTTCAATAGGTTTGTATGATGAGTTCGACATATACGTATGCTCGGATTTGGTTTCGGATGTTCCTAGAAGAATTCGACCCTACTTGTCGAAAGTTGGCAATTTGAAGAACTTAAGAGTTCACAAGTTTGACCAAGATTCGACTTTGATGTTATTGGACTCCAAGTGGTGTTCCGAGACCTTGGATAGGTCTATATAGTTTAATTAAACTTTTATGCAAAGTTTGAAAGTAATTCGAAGTGCTTAAGTGTGATACAGACACTCTTTTGAAAGAATGAAGATTTAACAACTTAAGAGAAATTTTATTTGGTTTGAGCCTCAATTCTTTGTTGTGATGTCCCCGTGGGTGTTTTGAGGCTTTGGATAAGTTTTGATGATGTATTTTTACTTGTTGGTATTATTGGATTGGGTCCCGAGGGGCTCGAGTGTATTTTGATCATTGGTCGAGAAACTAGTTAAAGATTTGAAGTTTGACCGTGGACAATATCGAGTCAAAATGACCTCTTTTCGGTGTTTTGAGTGTGCGAACAGGTTCGTAGCATGTAACATGACTGAAATGCATATATGGTTGGTATCAGGGAGGTTCCTTTCACGACCCAAACTGGAGGCCCATGATTGGCACCCGGGCCATAACTGCCGAGCACCGACACACATTTTATCTAACCTTTCTTTTTATCAATAAGGGTTGACGAGATCAATATAAATGGTAGACATCAATCCTATATAACCAACAATGATAGATAATTGCATAAACACATATAACATAGGCTGGTAAGGATGTCATGAAGCAATGTATAAGGTACGAGCTGACAAGCTGCCATGAGAGACTATACAACAAAAATCAGTCGACAAGGCAATCCAAACTATACATGAGTCGACACCTGTCTATGAGCCTCTAAAGGAACATAAGTACTGCAACATTGCCGGAACAGGGCCTCGACATACTCATAATGTCTATAGCAAAAATACATACCAAGACCACAACAAGTCTGGAGAAGGGATCAAGCCAATAACCGCTGAACTGGCAGCCTACTATGGTGGGGGAACTTCGCCTACCTATCTATCAGAACCTGCAGCACGATATGCAGTGTCCCAAATAAAAAGGACGTCAGTAGAAATAAAGTACTGAGTATGTAAGACACATAGGTAACAACAGTAATGTAAACAAGGATAGAGAATATACAACCTGCAACATCTGGGTGCCTCTGAGGGCTACTGACATGAAATACATGATACATACATATACAATATATATATATATATATATATACATATATATATACATACATACACATAAACTTTTAAAACATACGCCTCTGTTGGTATCATCAGCATCATATTGTACTCGGCCGTAATAGGCTAGAAAAAAACGTACCCGGCCATCATAAGGCTCGGTAGAATCGTACCCCGCCACATGGAGCTCGGTAAAAACCAACTGATCTGTGGTTGCACAATAGGGGGCCGTACCCGACCGCCTATAGCGCGGCTCGGTAGAGTAAAATAGATACATATATATGATCCGTGCCGGACTCATCGGAATTACATTTTGAACCTTTCAGAGTGACGTAAGGTCGGTATCCTCTGTACATGTTATTACGACTAACTCTTCATCAAGAATCTTATAAGAATTAGGAAGTACCAAAAACGTTGATAACGTAAGAATAAGAGAAGTAACATCAACATCAATCATTCCATAAAAAAGTGAAACAATGTAAGTACTGCTAGCTTCTAGAGTGCAATATCTTTGGAAGCTCGTTCATTACATTATGTATAATGGGAGTCGTGCAAAAAAAAGGAAAGAGATAGCCTCACATACCTTGTATATACTGACCGACCTCAAGCTATGCAAATTTCACGACTCCTTAGTCTAATATAAGAGAAATAATACTATCGTTATCATTTAAGCATCGTAACTATTATGTATCAACCGCAACCTATTTTACGATGAAACAGAAAGCACATCCCCTATTTATATGACTTCCCACATGTCAAAAAAATCACCAAACAACATCAATAATAATCATATTGAGCCTCCCAAAACAGACCACCAACCAACAACATTACTAACAAGCTTTTCGATATATATCTCACAAGTTCGAGCTTTAACGACTTAGCCGTAACTTGGATAATCTTAAATACATGTAGGATAAGATGTTCCTTAAATTTAAACAGAAATAAAAACTCCAATTTGACCTTAATTGACCACGCAAAATCCCTACAATGCTGCCACAAGAACAAGGAAGCGAAGCTAGCAATCAATTAGGGTTTTTCGACACTAGAATCACTTTAGAAGACTTGAAATCGCCTAGGGTTGATATTAAAAAATTGAGGGAGTATTTTAATGAACATAAACCACTTAAAACATCCTCCCACACGGGCTGGATCAACACATAAATTAGCAACAACAACAAGAAGAAGAAACTTACTAGCGCCATGGGATTCCCGACACTTGATTTGAGTTGTTTGCCCTTTGTTTTGGTCTTGGATTACGAGAAAACCTTGAGAGAGTGTTTTTAGGGTTCTAAGGTCTGAATATACTGAAAAATAATGACATAAAACGGGGTTGAGGCATGTTATATATATCCATATGTCTCAACCGCCTATATGGGCCCCATAGAGAGCTGCTTCGCGCAGTCTCTCTAAAATGCGAATATCTCTCTACTCCGAGATCGTACAGACAAACGGTTTGATGTGTTAGAAAAGAGACTCATAGATATTCAATTTGGTGGGTAGATCACCCCATAATAACAAGTAAATTGGGAGAAAATCTTAGTGACATTTGACCTAAAGTTTAAGTAAAATTACGAACGTAAGTTGCGACAACTTTTGTCGACTTTTGTTTCATAACGCGTTTGACTTCAAGTGTTATGATACGGATATTATATGATTCAAATACCTTAAAACACGGTCTCTTGGGAATATTAAGCAACTATAGTTTTACTCGAAAATACGGGTTATAACATCCTTGATTCGTTTAACTTCTAATACTTTTTAACCACTCTTATACACCCTTGTATCGTACAAGACCAATAGGATTAACTTCTTACCATCTCAAAGATAATATCTTCTTGAATATACGTCGACTAATGTTCGGCGTGATCCAACGTACGCAAATATGGGTTGTAACACCCTCTCCCTCTTAGGAACATTCGTCCTCGAATGTGAGGGTTTATGGGGAGTTTAACTCATCGTGGATTCCGATGGAAATTTCTGGCTGAGTTTCCCCTATATAATGGACACTAGCAAAACTTGCAAGCAGTTAAACCCAACATATGGCTTTACAAGGCTAGCATTATGGATATATATATTATCTGCATATCACAATTTTGTATTAATAAAGAGTATTCTCAAGCTGTTGCTTACCCCATAGAGCCGTTTCACCTTCTAATGCATCCTACGTTACCCTGCCATCCTTGTTATCCTCAATCTGGAACATGTAAGGGTATTTAGACTTCATCTCTGCTTCCCATGTCATTACTTCCGTATTCTTGTTCCTCTACAATACTTTGACGGAAGCTATATCCTTTGTTCTCAGCTTGTGGACTTGTCGATCTAATATAACCACTGGCAGTTCTTCGTATGATAGATCCTCTATAAGTTGTACATCTTTGATAGGGATGGCCCAAGAAGGGTCTCTAATACATTTCCTCAACATAGATATATGGAATACCGGGTGGACAAATTCCAATTCAGATGGCAATTCTAACTTATAAGCAACCATTCAAATTCGTCAAAGAATTTTGTAAAGGCCGATATACCACAGACTCAGTTTACCCTTCTTCCCAAAACGCATAACACCTTTTATCGGTGAGATCCTCAGGAAAACATAATCACCAACCTCAAATTCTGATCATGACGTCGGTCATCGGAATAAGACTTTTGCCTGCTTTGTGCCGTCCTCAGTCGCTCTTTTTCACTTTCACCTTCTCAATGGATTGGTGAATCAAATCTCGCCCATCTAATTCTGTCATACCGACTTCAAACCATCAAACTGGTGATCTACATCTCTTCCAGTACAGTGCCTCGTACTGGGCCATTTTAATACTGGAATGATAACTATTATTGTAGGCAAATTCTATGAGTGCTAGATGGTCATCCCATTTCCCCTTGAAATATAAAACACATTCTCGTAGCATATCTTTAAGTGTTTGAATGGTACATTCAGCCTGTCCATCAGTCTGTGGATGGAATGCAGTGCTGAGATTCACTTGTGTGCCTAAACCCTTCTGAAAAGTCCTCCAAAAGTTAGTCGTAAATTGAGCTCCTCGGTATGATATAATAGATACTGGCACACCATGAAGCCTAACAATCTCGTTGATATACAACTTCGCATAATCTTCAACCGTGTAAGTTGTCTTTACGGGCAGAAAATGGGCACATCTTATCAGTCCATCAACTATCATCCAGATAGAGTCAAACTTATGATAGAGCAAGGTAATCCAATAATGAAGTCAATATTAATCACCTCCCATTCCCAGGTCGAAATCTCTATATTCTGAATCAATCCACCTGGTTTCTGATGCTCGATCTTTACTTGTTGACAATTAGGACACCGGGCTACAAATTCTGCAATAGACTTCTTCATGTTATCCCACCAATACAGCTCCTTAACGTCATGATACATCTTTGTCGAGCCGGGATGGATGGAATATCGGGACTGATGAATATCAATCATAATCTTCTCTTGCAACCCTGCCACATTAGACAAACATAATCGGCCCTGGTATCTCAGTGCCCCATCTCTCCGACTCAAAATCCATAATTTTACACTGCTGAATGCTCTCTCTCGATCGTACTAAGGTAGGATCTTCATATTTCTGTGCTTTTACCTCGGTTACCAAAGATGATTCTGATGTATTCTGTATAGTAACAGCTTCGTCATCCGAATCTAACAATCTGATTCACATATTGGATAGCTGATGAAGCTCTTTAGTCAACCCTTGTCTACCTACCTCAATGTGTACTAAGCTTCCCATTGAATTAGGAATGAGAGCATATGCCACAACATTGGCTTTACCGGGATGGTACAATATCTCGACATCGTAATCTTTCAGTAATTCAAGCAACCTACGCTGCCTCAAATTCAACTCTTTCTACTTGAAGATGTATTGTAAACTCTTGTGATTTGTGTAGATGTCAACATGGACGCTGTATAAGTAGTGTCACCATATCTCCAAGCATATATTACTACAGCCAATTCCAAATCTTGAGTCGGGTAATTCTTTTCATGCTTCTTCAATTATTTTGATGCATAAGCAATCACCTTTCCATGTTGCATTAATACGTACCTGAGAAAGGTGTGCTCGATAATAATTGATTCGAGTAGTTACACTAATGTAGTGAGTCAAACGCTGGTGACTCAACTTAACCAACACACGTTAAAACATCCCCATCCCTATAGGCTGCAGTGGTTGAGTGAGTGTGGTGAGTTGAAGGTAGTAAAGCAAGCTCTTATTAAGTTTATGGTGGGAGCTTATCAAGATGAGCTCATGTGTGATGTAGTGCTTATGCAGGCTTACCATTTATTGTTTGGCAGGCCTTGGCAATTTGATTGGTGTGTCGTTCATGATGGCAAGGCCAACACTTATACGGCCAAGCTAGAGGGCAAGAGTTAGACACTCAAGCCCTTGACACCTAAACAAGTTAGTGATGATTACAAGTGCATGCAAGAGCTGAAAGAGGCAGCTAAAGTTAAGTCTCCTATGGGGACTAAACCCGAGGCCGTAGACACTGCTAACACATAAGCCCTGCTAGCTAATATTTGTGCTATGATGCAACCAGGTGAGTATTTACGAGGTAATGATAGTTCTAAACTTTTAATTTGCCTAGTTCATAATGGTGTTTACTTAAGTTCTAATAATGAAGTTTCTACTAACATTCACCCCTTGCCTAGTGTTATTGATGATATTTTGCAAGAATATGTGGACATGCTTCCCGAGGAGATGCCGAGTGGACTGCCTCCGTTGAGGGGGATAGAACACCAAATTGACTTTGTTATGGAGTCACAAATCCCTAACAAACCAGCCTACCGAAGCAATCCTCAAGATACCAAAGAGTTGCAATGGCAAGTGGATGAGCTGTTAGCTAAGGGACTGTTCGTGAGAGTTTTAGCCCGTGTGCTGTGCCCGTGATCTTGGTTCCAACGAAAGAAATCACATGGAGAATGTGTGATGATTGCCGTGCAGTCAACAAAATAATGGTAAAGTATTGTCATCCCATCCCTAGATAAGATGACATCCTAGATGAGTTAAGTGGTTCAAGTGTGTTTTCTAAAATTTATCTTAGGTTCGGTTACCACCAAATTCGTATGAAATCGGGTGATCAGTGGAAGACTGCGTTAAAGACCAAGTTTGGTCTGTGCGAATGGTTGGTGATGCCTTTTGGTCTCTCCAATGCACCTAGTACATTTATGCGCCTAATGAACCATGTACTTGAGCCGTTCATTAATAAGTTTATGGTCGTCTATTTTGATGATATTCTGATTTATAGCCGAAGTTTAGATGACCATGTTGATCACATAAGGCAAGTACTCGATGTATTAAGGGCTGAAAAGCTCTACGTTAATTATAAGAAGTGTGCCTTTTTTGTGGAGAGAGTTGTTTCTCTGGGCTTTGTAGTAAGTGCTAATGGTGTTGAGGTAGATGAATCTAAGGTTGAGGCTATTAGAGATTAGCCTACTCCTACTACTGTTTCGCATGTTAAGAGTTTCCATGGTATAGCTAGTTTCTATAGACGTTTTGTTAGGGACTTTAGCACCATCGCAGCACCACTCACTGAGTTGGTGAAGAACGACCAGCCCTTTGTGTGGGGAGAGCCTCAAGAGAAGGCTTTCCAAGAGCTGAAACGTAGGCTTAGTTCTACCCCGTTACAACAATTGCCTGATTTTAGTAAGATGTTTGAAATTGAGCTTGACGCCTCAGGGGTGGGAATTGGAGGTGTTCTCATGCAAAATGGGAAACCTATTGCCTATTTCAGTGAGAAGTTGAAGGGGGATGCCTTGAACTACTCTACGTATGACAAGGAGTTGTATGCCCTCGTGAGAGCTTTAGCTCATTGGCAGCACTATCTATGGCCGAAAGAGTTCGTAATTAGGAGTGATCATGAGTCACTCAAACTTCTTAGGGGCCAAGAGAAGCTAAACAAAAGGCGTTCCAAGTGGGTTGAGTGCATTGAGAGTTTCCGTTACGTAATTCACTATAAGAAGGGAAAGGAGAATGTAGTGGCTGATGCGCTTTCTAGGAAGTTTGGTTTGGCTACCGCATTAGCATCTAGACCGATGGGTTTTGAGAGTATTAAGTATATGTATATGCATGTCTCTAAGCTTAAGAGTGTGTGTGACGCCATAGCTAGTGGGCAGCGAGTAGAGAAATATCAATGGCATGATGGATACCTTTTTAAGAAGGGGAGAGTTTGTATAACCGAGTGTTCGTGGTGCGAGTTGCTGGTGCGTGAGGCACATTATGGGGGCTTGATGGGTCACTTTGGGTAGATAATACCTTGGCTATATTAGGGGAGCAGTTTCATTGGTCTAAGATGAGGCGTGATGTTGAGCGTGTTTGTGGAGCTTGTTTAGACTGCAAACGGGCTAAGTCTAGGTCTAGTAATCATGGTTTGTACACTCCCTCACCCATCCCTACTAGTCCTTGGGTAGATGTTTCTATGGATTACGTGATGGGGCTGCCTCGTTCTAGGGGTGGTCATGATTGTATTTATGTAGTTGTTGATAGGTTCTCTAAGATGACTCATTTCATTCATCGTAAAAAATGTTATGATGCACAACACATTGCTTCCTTGTTTATCGCTAAGGTGTTAAAGCTGCATGGTGTGCCTCGTACTATTGTTAGTGATCGCGATGCAAAATTCTTGCGTCACTTTTGGAAGTGCTTGTGGGGTGCTCTTGGCACCAAATTGCTGTTTTCTACGTCTCATCATCCACAGGCTGACGGTCAGACCGAGGTTGTTAACCGAACCTTGGGAGCTCTTCTTCGATCTATGACCAAAGGGAAGGCGGGGACGTGGGCTGATAGATTGCCTATTATGGAGTTTGCTTATAATAGAACTGTGCATCGAATGACTAGCATAACTCCATTTGAATGCGTTTATGACTTTAATCCCTTGATTCCACTTGATCTTCTTCCTTTGCCGAGAGATGCAGCTATTAGTGCTGATGGTGAAAACTGGACAGCCGCGTTGCTCGAGTTGCGTGCTAAGGTCAGGAAGAACTTGGAGGAAGCTTATGAGAAAGTGGCTACCAAGAAGAATAAAGGGAGGAAAAAGCTGGACTTGAAGAAAGGCGATTGGGTTTGGGTGCACTTTCGAAAGGAGAGGTTCCCGAACCAAAGGAAGGGGAAGCTAGCCCCGCGAGGAGATGGTCCATTCCAAGTGCTGCAAAAGATCAATAACAACACCTATGCTATAAACCTGCCTGGTGAGTCCAGTGTTTCTAAAACGTTCAACGTTTCTGACTTAATTCCTTATGTAGCAGGCAGCGCCGCTTTTAGATATGATGATGGCTCGATTTCGCGGACGAAATCTTCTCAAGAAGGGGAGGATGATGCAGGCCAGCCTGATCAAACTACGTTCGTGCCTTGGAGACCATTTACGAGGAGTCAAGCTAAGGAGCGTATTATATCCACTTAATGGTAATGAAGAGCCATGATTGCACAATAATAGAAGAAGCGGGCAGCATGTCGGATAGGACAAGAAAAGGCGTTGGTTAGCCTTGGAGAAGGAGGGCCGTGCACTAGTTGAGGCCGAGAACTCAATGAACGCCTCAACTAGCTCTTAGTAGTTATTTTGCGTTGTTAGTTTTGAGTAAGACAATGGTACTTATTCGGCCCTGCGTGGTCACTTGACATTTAGCCAAATTATTTTCCTTTTTGCTAGTTATTCCTTTCCTAGTTGTTTTAGGCTAAGGGCTCATCCTCTATGAGCCTCAAGACTACATTATTTCAGGACCTTACCATTATTATTAAGAATAAAAATCGATAGTTTTGTGCTCTCCAAAACCCATTGTGTGAACTTGTACAATACTTGGTGTGAATCAACATTAAACTTGTTCCTCGCATTGATGAAGCAATTTGCAAGTCCTTAGTTGTCTTGAGGGTTGTTTGCATAGTATAGGTCCTCACTAGCTTCATCAAGAACGTAAGTAGACTAGTTCCTACTTATAGTCTTGGTAGATCATTGAGTGTCTTGCTTTTATCTTGTTTTCTTGCATTCTTAGTTTAATATTGCATCACAGTCATCACTAGATGAGGCTTGTAGCTGAGTTGTTTGCTAAGAGATAAGGTAGAACTGCATTCTTGACCGCAGTCTTTGCATCTCTTCTCTATGTACTTTGTCTTCCGTATTAGATGTCATGACTCTGTATTTTCTAGTTTAGGGGGGATTTGTCATGTATAAGCGATATTTTTCTATGTTGACGTTTCAAACTTGTGTAATTTCTCTGAATTCCATTATTATTCTTCTTTATTGTTATTTCCGGCTTGCCTAGCAAGTGTGTGAGGTGCCCTCACAAAGGGTTGGGATTTTGGGTTGTGGCACCATACCAGAATCATTCAATTTCGACCTCAAATCGGCCTTCTAACCATAATTTTATGTTTTAGAAAGTGTTTTACTAAAATCCCCAATTTCTCCAATTCAAAACGTTAAAAATACTTGTGAGAAAATACATACCCAGCTCTAAGTAGTAAAAAATTTCTCCAAAATCTCTCAAAATCAAGCTCCAAAGCCTTCTGAGAAAAAGTAACTATATTTCAAAACAAGAAAAAAAGGTAGCAGCTGTCCTAGCTTGAATCAGGTCATAGATGGTCCCGAAACTCACATTGTAAAACCCAACATGATCCTTGCGAGATTACACCCAAGATAGCCTCTTGAATCACCCAATTTGGCCTTAAAATGAGGGAGATATGATGTTTAAAAAAAAAACTGAAAATTGTTGGGACATAAATGGCATTTTCGTAATTAATTGCATTAAGAAAACCGGCAATAAGAAACTCTTCGTTTTAGCACCAAAAACTCTTTCGGAATGGAAATAACACATATTCGCGTATGTTGGATCACGCCATATGTTAGTCGACGTAAATCAGAGAAGAGATTATCTTTGAGATGATAAGAAGTTAATCCTATTGGTCTTAAATGATACAAGGGTGTATAAGAGTGGTTAACAAGTATTAGAAGTTAAACGAATCAAGGATATTGTAACCCGTTTTTTTGGATAAAACTAGAGGTGCTTACTATTCCCAAGAGGTTGTGTTTATGGTATTTGAATGATATAATATCCGTATCATAAGTCTTGAAGTCAAACGAGTTATGAAAAAGTTGTCGCAACTTACGTTCATAATTTTCCTTATACATTAGGTCAAATGTCACTAATCTTTTCTCCCAATTTACTTGGAATTACGGGGTTATCTGCCCGCCAAATTGAAGATGCATGAGCTTAGTTTCCAAAGCATTAAACCGTTCGTCGATACGATCTCGGAGTAGAGAGATATTCGCGTTTTCACAAGACTACGCCAAGCAGCTCACTATGGGGCCCACATAGGCGGTTGAGACATATGGATATATATAACACGCCTCAACCCCGTTTTAATTCATTCTTTTTCAGTATATTCAGACCTTAGAACCCTAATAACACTCTCTCTAGGTTCTGTCATGATCCAAGACCAAAATAAAGGGCAAACAACAAAAATCAAGTGTCGGGAATCCCGTGGCGCTAGTAAGTTTCTTCTTCTTCTTCTTGTTGCTGATATTTGTGTTGTTCCAGCTCGTGTGGGAGGTTTTTCTAAGTGGTTTATGTTCTTTAAATACTCCCTCATGTTTTTAATATCAATCCTAGGTGATTTCAAGTCTTTCAAAGTGATTCTAACGCCGAAAAACCCTAATTGATTGCTAGCTTTTCTTCCTTGTTCTTGTGGCAGCATTGGAGGGATATTTCGTGGTCAATTAAGGTCAAATTGGAGTTGTTAATTCTGTTTAAATGTAAGGAAACTCTTATCCTACATGTATTTAAGATTATCCAAGTTACGGCTAAGTCGTTGAAGCTAGAACTTGTGAGATATATATCGAAAGGCTTGTTAGTAATGTTGTTGGTTGGTGGACTGTTTTGGGAGGCTCAATATGATTATTATTGATGTTTTTTGGGCTGTTTGGTGATTTTTTTGACATGTGGGAAGTCATATAAATAGGGAAGGTGCTTTATGTTTCATCGTAAAATAGGTTGTGGTCGATACATAATAGTTACGACGCTTAAATGATAACGGTAATGTCATTTCTCTTATTGTAGACTAAGGAGTCGCGACATTTGCATAGCTTGAGGTTGGGAAGTGTACACAAGGTATGTGAGGCTATCTCGTTCCTTCTTTTGCACGACTCCCATTGTGCATAATGTAATGAACGAGCTTCCAAAGATACTCCACTCTTAGAAGCTAGCAGTACTTATATTGTTTCCCTTCTTATGGAACGATTGATGTTAATGTTACTTCTCTTATTCTTATGTTATCAATGTTGTCGGTACTTCCATATTCCTATAAGATTCTTGATGAAGATTTAGTCTAATGTGTACAGAGGATACTGACCTTACATCACTCCGAAAGGTTCAAAATGTAATTCCAATGAGTCCAGCACGCATCATTTATATGTATCTATTTTACTCTACCGAACCGCGCTATAGTCGGCCGGGTACGACACCTATTGTGCAACCACTGATCATTTGGGTTTTACCGAGCTCCACATGGTTGGATATGATTCTACCGAGCCTTATGATGGTGGGTTACGTTTTTACCGAGCCTATTACGGCCAGGTACGATATGATGCTAATGATGCCCACAGTGGCGTATGTATCATATATTTCATGCCAGTAGCCCGCAAAGCAACCCAGATATTATAGGTTGTATATTCTCTATCCTTGTGTACATTACTGTTCTTACTTATGCTTTCGTGTCTTACATACTCAGTACTTTATTCGTACTGACGTCCTTTATATTTCTGGATACTGCATGTCATGCTGCTGGTCTTGGTAGACAGGTAGGCGAAGTTCCCCCACTATAGTAGGCTTCCCTGTTCAATGGTTATTGGCGAGATCCCTTCTCCGGACTTGCCGTGGTCTTGGTATGCATTTTTTCTATAGACATTATGGGTATGTCGGGGCCATGTTCTGGCAAAGTTGCAGCAATAATATTCCTTTAGAGGCTCATAGACAGGTGTCAGTTCATGTATAGTTTGGATTACCTTGCCGACTGATTTTTGTTTTATAGTCTCTCATAGCAGCTTGTCAGCTCGTACCTTATACATAGCTTCATGATAGCCTTGTCGGCCCATGTTATATATGTTCATGCCATTATCTATCATTGTTGGTTGTTTGGGATTCATGTCTACCATTTATATTGATCTCGTCGGCCCTTATAGATAAAAGAAAGGTTAGATAAAATGTGCGTTGTTGCTCGACAGTTATTGCCCGAGTGCCAGTCATGACCCTCCAGTTTGGGTTGTGACAAACATGGTATCAGAGCAAGTCTGTCCTAGGAGTTGTTTGAGCCGTGTCTAGTAGAGTCTTGATTATGGATGTGTAGCACGCCACATTTATAATCAGGAGGCTACATGACTTTTGGGGTTGTTACCTTCTTCCTGAATCTAGATCGTGCGTAGATTTGGGTCATAAGATTTCGTCTCTAATATTCACCTTATTTTCTTTTAATGATGCCTTCGACTAGGAAGCAAGCGACTAGTAGACCGCGTGATACAATTGCGCGAGAGGGTACCAGTTAGGTGCCTCCAGCCAGAGCAGGCCAAAGTGAGGCTCAGAGTGAGATACCGTCTCATACCTCATCTACTCCGTCTCCTCCAGAGGATATTAGGAGGCACCCAGCACCTCCAGTTCCTCCTTCTGGCACTACAGACCAGGATATGTGGAGTGCGGTGCAGTTGTTGACTAGCTTGGTAGCTGCTCAGGCTCAGAGGCAGAATACTGGTGCTGCTAAGCCGGTTAGTGCGAGAGTTCGTGATTTTATTAACCTAGACCCTCCACTGTTTACCGGATCAGACCCCAAGGAGGATCCGTAGACTTCTATCGATCAGGTTCATTGTACACTACGGGTTATGCATGCTAGTGATATGGAGGTATTAGAGTTGGCTTCTTATCAGTTACGGGATTTAGCGGTTTTCTGGTATGATAGTTGGGAGAGATCTAGGGGTCCGAACGCTCCTCCAGCTATGTGGAAGGAATTCTCTAAGGCCTTTCTTCGTCACTACTTGGCAGTTGAGATACAACGAGCAAGAGCTGATAAGTTCTTGAACCTTCAACAGGGTAATATTAGTGTGTGAGAGTATAGTATGCAGTTTGATTCTATAGCAAGGTATGCCCCTCTATATGGTGGCAGAGATGAGCGATAGCATGCACCTGTTCGTGAATGGGTTGGGACCACATCTGATGAATGAGTGCAAGACAACCTCGTTGGTAGAGGACATGGATATTTCTCGTATTCAGGCTTAAGCCCAGACACTAGAGGATCTTAAGCGCCAGTAAAGGGCAGAAAGGGAGCAGGATAGGGGCCAGCATAAGAGGGCAAGATTTGCAGGGTATTCTAATGACTTCAGAGGTAGTATCAGGCCCTAGTCTTCGAGGATTTCGGGGCTACCTATAGCTAGTGTTCCTCCACAGTTTCAGAGGCCTCAGTATGATCGATTTACCTATTCTGTTTCAGGTCAGAGTTCGCGAGTATAAGGCGCATAATATCATAGGGATGCTAGTCAGACGAGACCCCCAACACCTCGTTGTGATCAGTGCGGCAAGGCCCACTTTGGACTATGCTGTCGAGGTTCCGATGCGTGCTATTCTTATGGACAGCCTGGCCATATGTTGTAGGATTGTTCTTACAGAGTGGGTGGTGGTATGGCTCACTGACTGGATTTGTTTCTGGTTTTTCCTCATACGATCGACTTCCAGCACGGGGTTTTAATCAGTTGACAGTTCGTGGTAGAGGTAGAGGTGCAGTGCCGAGTTTAAGTGGTACTCAAAATCGAACCTATGCTCTAGTAGGTCGATAGTATCTCGAGTCATCTCTGGATGCACCTACTGAGTATAGCAAGAATTCACATGTGCTAAGCTTAGCATATAACTTATGATCCTTAAGGGTCTGTAATACTATCCGCAAGTGGGTGTTCATCTGGGAAAACATCTGGAAATTCATTGACCACAAGCATTGATTGTAGTGTAGGCGGCTTCGCCTCCGCATCCCTAATGCAAGCGAGATGATAAATGTAATATTTTGAGATCATCATCCTTGCCTTAAGATAGAAAATAAACCTACCTTGCGACGTAGCAATGTTCCCCTTCAATTTGATGACAGGTTCACCAGGAAATTGAAACCTAACCATCTTCATACCACAATCAACATTTGATAGTATGAGGCCAATCAATCCATTCCCATTATCACATCGAAATCAACCATTTCTAACTCAAATAAATTTTTCGAGGTTTGACGACTACAAATCATCACGGTGAAACCTCTATATAACCTCTTACCAATAATAAAGTCTCCTACCGGAGTAGATACTACAAGTGGTTTACTTATTAATTCAGGTTCAACGCCAAACTTATTAGCCACAAAGGGTGTAACATATGATAATGTAGATCCCGGATCAATCAACGCATATACATCATAAGAAAACATAGACAATATCTATACCTGAGGCATCACAATATACCCCATAACCTTTTGTTCCTTTCGGGAGAGTGAGCACCGCCACAGATGTCAGTTGATTCTTTAGATCCTGAAAACTACGTTCACAAGCGTCAAACCATTGGAACTTGGAAGCTTTCTATGTTAACTTAGTCAATGATGCTGATATAGAGGAAAACCCTTCTACAAAACGCCTATAATATCCTGCTAGCCCCAGGAAGCTGCGGACTACTGACGGTGTTGTAGGTCTCAGCCAATTATTCACTGCATCGATCTTCTGAGTATCGACACTAACATCTTCGTTAGCTATCACATGGCCAAGATTCACCCTATATCTGGCATGAAACAAGTTCTCACGCTGCACATCTCCTTCCTCCTTTACACTCATGGTACCCAAGTTCCTACTCACCAGTAAGAACATATTCACTCCCTCATCTTCCACTACCTCTTGGTCACACTCAACAAAATTCGCCCCCACATCTCCCCCAATCTTCTCATCACTCTCTACCTCACAAATAGTACCATCATCAAGAATTAGCATGGTATTTCGCATAGGATGGTCCTTAGTTAAATACGCATAGCCTTTACATTTATGACATTGAAAGGAAGATGCACTAAGAGAATTAAGTTGAATTTTAGAGTTACCTCTGGACCCCTTAGGATAATTTTTAGGCGTCACCCTTTCGGCTGGCCCTTTCACCTCGCGGCTCGCACTTGCTCCACTGATGCTCGACGTTCTCCACTCCATGTTTCGATGCATGGAAGTAGAATCAGAACTTCCTCTATAGTGAGCTGCCTTGTCTACGTTAATCATCTTTTCAGCTTCAATGGCAGCTAGGATTACATCATGAAAAGCAACAAATGCGTGTAGCCTCAACTGATTGGATATGTCACGATTCAACGCGTTCTTGAACCGTATAATATCTTCATCCTCTTCTTCATCTTCCATGTCAAGCGATAGGTGGATTTTATCAAAGTCATCATCATATTCTTCCACGGGTTTCAGCCCTTGTTTCATGTCATTCAACCTCCGGAGTTGCACTTGTTTATGTTTTGGGTTGACATATTTACGAGTCATTAGTTGCTTCAATTTTCTCCATGTTATGCGTGCCGGCTGAGTATGTCCAGCTCTCCATCTTTTCTCGGCCTCCCCCCAAGTAGAAGCATAGGACTCAAAGGTAGCGATGGCATGCGTGGCCTTCTTTTCCTCAGTCATATCATTGATTTCAAGTTTCCTCTCAACTTGATGTTTCCACTCTAGAAACCGGTCAGGATCACTTGTTCCCTTGAATGTAGGGATAGTAACCTTGACACTGTTCAAGCCATTATCGCGGCCATCACAGGCTGGTTGAAAGCCCTCATAATATTCAGCATGTTCATCGAACTCAGGCTCTAATTTCCTTCCACCAAAACCTCCAAGCCCCCCTTTAGGACTACGGTCAAAACCACGTCTTCCCACATGGTCACGGCCCCATATGGTTGTCTCACCCTTGGGTCTCATTGCCCTAGATCATCATCATCAAACCCCTCAAACTCGGGTTGATCATTCTCACGGGCTGCCCTTATTTCCCCGGTGGGCGCTACATTTCTCCGGGCTGGCATTAACTGTGGTATAATACCTCGGGCAATTCCCAAGGTTCTTACATTGTGAGCACCTCTGTCCCTCAACTCTTGTTGACGAGCCATCTCCGCAAATTGTTCAGGTCTTACGATGGAACCATCACTAGTTCTTTTCCTGGCATTTTTTTGAGTACTAGCGGATTTTTCAAAGTTCTCCATTCGGTTGCTAATTGCCCTTACTTCAGCCATGAGATTGCTAAAGTGATGTCGTCCATGACTTTGCCACCTTCAGTAGACATGTACATACAAAAGAAACAAGCCTAGAGAATGCGTTAAGGTTAGTAAAATACCTTACTCACTCCCTCACTTTTGAATGACACTCCGGTTCACTCAATATTTTAGGTAGGATCTCTCAAACTTGTCTTCAAAATGGCTTCCTCTAATTGATCAAGTTCCTTAATGACCTTTCAAGCTCACAAGTTCATTAGTTCTCTTCGGGGTGAGTCAATATATGCGACTCTATAGGCGGACAGCTTTTAAAGTGAGCATTCTGAGTTTTAGCACGAAATCTTACAAGCTCAAAAATTAGTAATTAGCTTAAGTAGAAAAATTACCTAAGAATTACTAATTAGAATAATTGCAATCAAAGAAATAAGGAAATTCTAGAGAAATGATTTGAATTATAACCCTTGTTAGGCGCCTCTAGCTTCTCCTTCTAGAGTGGTATAATTTTTTTTTTCCTTTTTCTCCTTGCTTTCCCACTCTAGTTTGGAGAACTTTTCCCTATCCTTTCATACTTGAGGGCCGAATTCCCTCTCCCCTTTCCATTAGGATCAGCCGCTCCTCTACTCCTAAACCCAAAGGAAAACAATTCCTTTTTTTTTTTGGATTAAAATGGGTAAACTTCTCCTTTTTGGAACGAGAGTTATTTCCCTCTTAAACTAGGATTAGAGTTTCTTATCCTTCTCTTTCTCCTAGCCGCCTATCCCAAGCTCTTACACCCTCAAAAATTTCAGCTATTCAACTCCAAGACTAAAAGTGTAGATGCTTATGAATTCAAGGTTCAAACAGTTTACTATGTGAATTAATTCAAGAACAACAAGTCGATGCCCAAGAACTTCAAGAATTCAACACAAAACACTTCAAGAATGGCCTAATACACGTCCACTATGTCAAGGTGATGCTGCCCTATTTGTGCTTTAACAATTCAAGTCCTTTCTTCCAAGAACTATCAAGATTTCAACCAAGAACATTGGAGAAATCATCTAATAATTCAATACACTTCAAGAATTATTCAAGAATGCACCATATGCTTAAAGTTTTCAAGAAACAACTCAAGAATCCTACCTAGGGTTTCAAGAACGGCTTTTAACAATCAAGAACTTCAAGATTTCAACCCTAGATGTGATAACAACTTCAACCAACAATGAATTGACGGCTGTTTCTCTTGTTTTCACGTTTTTTTTATATCAAAAACGAAATTCAAGAACACTAAACTAGAAACCTAAAACTAAGGCACAAAAAAAAAGGATTGGGGTTGTCAAAAACAAACCCTTTCCAGACTCTGGTACCAATTGATGCAATATTAAACTAAGAATGCAAGAAAACAATATAAAAGCAAGACACTCAATGATCTACCAAGACTATAAGTAGGAACTAGTCTACTTACCTTCTTGAGGAAGCCAAGGAGGACCTATACTATGCAAACAATCCTCAAGACAACTAAGGACTTGCAAATTACTTGATCAATGGGAGAAACAAGTTCAATGTTGATTCACACGAAGTATTGGACAAGTTCACATAATGGGTTTTGGAGAGCACAAAGATGCCGATTTTTATTCTTAATAATAATGGTAAGGTGCTAAAAATATGTAGTCTTGAGGCTTATATAGGATGAGCCCTTAGGCTAAAACAACTAGGAAAGGAAATAACTAGCAAAAAGGCCAATAATTTTGCTCAATGTCAAGTGACCACGTAGGGCCAAATAAGTGCCATTGTCTTACTCAAGACTAACTAAGCAAAATAACTAATAAGAGCTAGTTGAGGCGTTCATTGAGTTCTCAGCATCAACTAGTGCACGACCCTCCTTCTCCAAGGCTAATCAACACCTTTCTTGTCTTATCCAACATGCTCCCCGCTTCTTCCGTCATTGCGCAATCATGGATCTTCATCACCATTAAGTGGATATCATGAAGCTCTTTAGCTTGAATCCACGTAAATGGTCTCGAAGGCACGAACATAGCTTGAACAGGCTGGCCTGTATAAGACTGGGCCTAACGCCTGGATCAGATAATTAAGTGTAGAGTATAGTATTAGTACAGTCGAGCAAATGTACTCAATAAGTATCGTAACTATCCTCAACAAGGTAATAGAAGCAATAATTATAAGTGATATTTGCTATAACCTCTATAATTTCATCAATTTAACAAGTACCACAATGTTGTGATCAAGTATAAAGCACAGAAGGAACTATTTTTCTGTGTTTGTGCACAATTACTCAAGTATACTACTTAGTAAATGATATAGCATGTAAGGGTGATATACAAATGTATCAGGTAAATAACAACGGAAATTGCAAGTAGAGATGAAATGCAAATCCAAACAAACACTGACCAGATTTTCCTCAACCTTTCCATATCCGTACCAAACCACTGATCAGTTTTCCTCAATATCTGCTTGTACACCATCAAGAGAGAAACATGAGGGGGTGACCCTAGGGGGAAGTATCCATATCCACATGCAGCATGGAACACAGACAACGCACGCTCTGACAATAACGATCGCATGGACAAATCATGTGGTGCTTGGACAACTTACGTGCTAATAATATCAATATCTAGATCTGTACGGACAACTGACGTGCTACGCGGACAACTCACGTGCTAACAGTCACAATCCGCCTAGCATGGTCACTTGCTACTAGTCCAGCTCATAACAGACATAAAAAAAATATACGAGGATACATGTACATGATTAATGATTATCAAGTTTCACACTAATGGACTTGTATAATTAACATGCTATAGTGTGGGCATGTGCAATGTGTGCTATCACAACTAGAACAGGCAATTTCATCATGAAATAGCAGTGGTTGGTTCATTCAAAAGAATAACCTCAAAGAAATCTCAAATATGATGCAAATAACTCATACAGAGGAAGACAAGGCTTAGCATTGTATGAGATGAGAGTAGTGCTTAGCCCGACATAAAGACTGGAGACAATGCTTAGTCTCATACGAGAAAAGGCAGTACTTAGCCTTATGGAGTATGGAGGCAGTGCTTAGCCTCATGCAGAGAATGGAGACAGTTCTTAGTCTCGTGCAAGGAAATGCAATGCTTAGCCTCATGCAATGGTGAAGATAGCGTTTAGCCTTATGCAATAATGGAGGCAATGCTTAGCGTCATGCAATGTAGCGAAGATAGTGCTTAGTCTCATGTGAGGAAAGGCAGTGCTTAGCTATATGCAGTATGGAGAGAGTGCTTAGCCTCATGCAGAGAATGGAGACAATGCTTAGTTTCGTGCAAGGAAAGGCAATGCTTAGCCTTATGCAATGGTGAAGGAAGCATTTAGCCTTATGCAATAATGGAGGCAGTGCTTAGCCTCATGCAATGTAGCGGAGACATTGCTTAGTCTCATGCGAGGAAAGGCAATGCTTAGCATTATGCAGTAATGAGGCAGTGCTTAGCCTCATGTAGAGAATAGAGACAGTGCTTAGTCTCGGGCAAGGAAAGGCAATGCTTAGCCTTATGCAATGGTGAAGGCAGTGTTTAGCCTTATGCAGTAATGGAGGTAGTGCTTAGTCTCATGCAAGAAGAGCAATGATTAAATGTAATAAGGCAGGGTATTTCTTAGTTGGATGCTTTTGCTTATGGCAACCTCTGTCGGTGTGATGATTGTATATGCAGGTGGACGTGTTTGTTATGTCTCTAGTGCGTTCATCTAAAGAATAATCATGAGTTTTTTTTGGAGGGGGGTGGGAGGGGGGAAGTTTGGTTCGTGCTCTCGATTCATTTCTTTGCCTTTGCTTTTGTCTTGAGGTCCTCTTTGAGTCACCCTAGGTAACATTTGGCTACTACAGAAAAATGAAAATTTTGAGTAACATGCATTTGTGATAAATTGTTCATATAAAAAAGCAGTTCGTTCAAAATATGTGATAATGAATGAAAGCAAATAATTTTTGTTGTATCGGTGAATGTGACACGCTTTTGAGACAATTCAACCTCCTTAACTCGAAATTTTGAGGATCCTCCTCAAAATTCTGCCCCAGTTTAGATGCATACTTCTGGGCGATACATTTGTTGGTAATCTTAAACACGATGTGATTGGGCAAAACTCAAGATGTTGCCCCAGTTTCTGACCGCAGAGGGGGAATAATGATTTTACTATGATGTGACCAAACCCACAGGGCTGCCTATGTATCCCCTATTAAATGGGAAACAGGTCAAGTGTAGTTCAGGTTACATCAAATAGAAAGTGCAAACATAATATTAAGCATAATATCTCTTGACTACGTCTGAGTTGATAGGTTTTCGCCATATCTCTCCATCCAGCTCTCCAAGTATAAGTGCTCCTCTTGTCATTACTCGGTGAACCATGTAAGGGCCTTGACAGTTGGGTGAGAATTTCCCCTTTGCTTCATCCTGGTGTGGGAAGATTCTTTTCAGCACCAATTGCCCTAGGGTGAAATGCCTTTATTTAACCTTTTTGTTGAAAGCCCTTCCTATTCTGTTCTAGTAGACTTGACCGTGACACATTGCGTTCATTCTTTAACCATCAATAAGAGGTAGTTGTTCATACCGGTTTCGTACCAATCTGCGTCGCTGAGCTCAGCTTTTTTTATGATTCTTAAAGAAGAAATCTCCATTTCAGCGGGAATAACAGCTTCAGTACCGTAGACCAATAGATAGGGAGTTCCCCAGTTGACGTACGAATGGTGATTCGTTACCTGAGCAAAGCAAACGGTAGTTTCTCATGCCATTTTTTATAGTTGTCTTCCATTTTCCTCAATATCTTCTTTATGTTCTTGTTGGTGGCTTCCACGGCTCCATTCATTTGTGGTCTGCATGCTGTAGAGTTCTGATGCTTGATCTTAAATGTTTCACACATAGCTTTCATCAGGTAACTGTTGAGATTGGCTTCATTGTCAATAATGATTGACTCATGTATTCCAAATCCACAAACAAAGTGGTCCCAGAAAAAATATGCTACGATCTTCTTAGTTACAACCTAATTGGATGCGGCTTTAACCCATTTTGTGATGTAGTCTATATCCAAATAAATGAACCTGTGTCTATTTGAAGCAGAAGGTTCAATTGGTCCGACGACATCCATGCCCCAAGCAGAGGCCAGGGTGAACTTGTTGCATTGCGTTCGTTGGGTGGCACTCATATCATATCAGCATGTATTTGGCATTGGTGCAACTTTTGAACATATTTGATGCAGTCTGTTTCCATAGTCATCCAGAAATACCCTACTCTTTATATTTTCTTGGCTTAAACAAAACCATTCATGTGAGGTCCGCAAGTTCCGGTGTGTAGTTTTTCGAGCAATCTAGATGCCTCCTTGGCATCGACACATCGTAAAAATCCCAAATCAGGAGTCCTTCTATATAGAATTCCTCTGATTTGAAAGAAATGGCTGGCCAATCTTCGAAGCGTGTGTTTCTGATTGTGCGTAGCGTTCTCCGAGTATTCTCCCATTTCCAAGTATTCCTTGATATCGGGGAACCGTGGATATCCGTCGAACTCCTCTTCAACCTGAGCACAATAAGTTGGCTGCTTATGAATTCCTATTGGGAGAGGATTGAGGAAATTCTTGTCTGGATGCTGTATCATGGAAGACAAGGTGGCTAATGCATCTGCAAACTCATTCTGAATCCTTGGAACATGTTTGAATTCTATCTTTGTGAACCTCTTGATCAACTCTTGTACACAATGCAAGTATGATTATATTTTAGTGTTCTTAGTAGCCCATTCTCCAAGTACTTGGTGTACCAATAAGTTAGAATTTCCGATTACCAGCAACTCCTGAACGTTCAATGGTTCGTATTCTCCTTCTATGGATTCTTCGCCAAGTGATCAGTCAACGCTTGCCCCTTGACTGCCTTCTGAGTTACATAGATGATGTCAAACTCACTTAGCAATATCTGCCACTTTGCTAACTTACCCGTAGGAATGGGTTTCTAAAAGATGTATTTTAGTGGATCCATCCTTGATATGAGATATGTAGTGAACAAATAGAAATAATATCTCAGCTTGTGGGCTATCCTTGTCAATCCACAGCAGGTGCGGTCCGGTAAAGAGTATCAGGCCTCGTAAGGCATGAACTTCTTGCTCATAAAATATATTGCTTTCTCTTTCCTCCCAGATTCGTCATGTTGGGCCAGAAGGCAGCCAAAGGCAGCCAAAGGCTCCATCCAACATGGACAAGTAATAGCAGAGGTCTTCCTTGTTCTGGCAGGATCAACACGGGCGGATTAGACAAATACTCCTTGATTTTGTTGAAGGCTTTCTGGCATTCTTCAATCTAGCTTGTTGCGGCATCCTTCCTCAATGTTTTGAAGATCAGCTCACAAATCACCATTGATTGTGCTATAAAGCGGCTGATGCAACCTACAAACTTTCCAGTAGGGACTCTGAAGGTACATTTTGCTGGGTTCAACTTCTAACTGTACTTTGGAAGTCATTTGAAAAACCTTTTCAGGTCTGCTATGTGGTCTGAACTTCTTTTGGAATTGATGATGACATCATCTACGTACACCTCTATTTTCTTGTGTGTCATATTGTGGAAGATAGTTGTCATGATCCTCATATAGGTGGTCCCAGCGTCCTTCAAACCAAACGGCATCATTTTGTTACAATATATTCCCCATGGTGTGAATAAGGCGGTCTCTTCGGCATCCTCTTCGTCCATCCAAATTTGATGATATCCTACAAAATAATCCACAAAGGATTAGAGTTCATGCTTGGCGCAGTTGTCGATACGCACGTGTATGTTAGGCAATGAGAAATCATCCTTAGTACTTGCTATGTTCAGACCTCGGTAATCGATACATACTCTAACTTTCCCATCTTTATTCGGAACCGGCACAATGTTGGCTAACCAGGTCGGGTATTCGACCACTCGAAGAACCTTGGCTTTGATTTGCTTGGTGACCTCATCTTTATCATCAGACTCATATCTGGCTTGAATTTTCTGAGCTTCTGCTTTACCGGTGGACACATGGGTTTGGTAGGTAGCTTGTGAGCTACTATATATATGCTTAAACTAGTCATATCATCGTAGGACCATGCGAAAATATCCTCATATTCCTTTAGGAACCTGATATACTCTTCCTTCTCTGATGGTGATAGATGAATTCTTATGCGAGTTTCTTTGATTATTTCATAATACCTTAAGTTAACAGCCTCAGTTTCTTCCAAACTAAACTTCGGTTTGTTTTCAAAATTTTCTACTTCTTTGAAAATTTCCTCAAGTATTATATCATCATCCAATTCTTCCGGATCGTTGTCTTTCCGTTGCATTGTCTCATTACATGTCACAGTGGTAGGTTCATCATGGTATGTAATAGTTACGCTAAAAAGAATGTTGAAAGATAATAATAAATACGAAAAGCAATAATGCATTAATAAAGCTTAAAACTGTCAACAAGTACGACTCGATGGCTCGAGTAATTATTCCAAAACAAAATACTGAAAAAGTCTTAAATGCTCAAAACAATTTAAACACAAGTCATGTTAATTTGGCCAGGCTACCCAGGTACTTGGCGAGCCCTGGATTTTGTAGCGGTCTAGTTCTTGAGAACAACTCCTTCAGCCACTGTTTGAATGGGTAAGGTTTTCCTCCTCTCTCTTCAACAATTGCACTACAGTCCATGTCTTCTTCGTCCAGAAACAACATACTCATACCGGCCAAAATCTCATCTTCTTAGGATCCCCACATCATGTCTGCTTGACGGAATGACTGGTGCAAAGGTGGTATGGGTTGTTCCAGCGGGTAGTAATTAGCACGCCATGGTGGTATCCCATCCTGATACTCTTGCACGGTGTATTAATACCCGAGCCCGAAGGTCGTGCCATGATACTGTGATTGCACGGGTTTTGTGATCCCTGAAAGATTTCGGCCAAGACCCTTGCCTGGTTCATATCCCATACACATGCTCCACCATCAATCCTTTTGAATCGTATTAGCCCGCTCAATGCGGTGATATGTTTCTCCACCCAACTTTCTCCTATTTTCGATGAATGGAACAGTCTGGTTGGTGTAGATAGGGTTACTTCCGTCTACATGAATGATCACCTCCTGATGATTCCATTCGAACCTCACAACCTAGTGCATAGTAGAAGCCACTGCCCCAGCTGCATGTATCCATGGTCCTCCCAACAATAGGTTGTGAGTAGCGGATATATCTAACACTTGGAACTTAGCACTAAACCAAGTCGGACCCATCTGTCTATCAAGGTTGATTTCTCCGATATTGGCTCTGCAAGATCCGTCGAATGCCTTCACATTCATGCTTCCCATCTGTATCTCGTGCAGGCATTTACCCAATCTTTTCAGAGTGGTCAGCGGGCATATGTTCCGGCTCGAACCTCTATTTATTAAGACCCTGGCAATGAACTTGTCCTCAAATTGCACTGTGATGTGCAATGCCTTGTTATGACCTGGCCCTTCTGGCGGTAACTCATCTTCGTGGAAAGTAATTTTGTGACTCTCTATTACTTGTCCGACCATGTTAGCCATCTCTCCACTAGTGATGATGGCCGGTATGCAAGCTTCACTTACCATTTTCATCAAGGCATACTTGTGTGCGTCTGAAATTTGCAACAGTGATAAAATGGATATTTGAGCGGGAGTCTTGTTAAGATGGCCAGCAAAAGAGTATTCCTTTGCTTGTATCTTCCTCCAAAGATTGTCAGTGCCTTTCTCAACAACAGGCAGCTTAGGTGCAGCTTCTTTGCTCGTTCCTCCCAGATTCTCAAGTATGTAAACTTTGCCAGTTCTAGTCGTACCTTGCGCAGCACCTGTCTTTTCCCTTTCTTCTCGCTCCCACAACATAATCCCATGGGACGGTATCAGACTTGTAAGATGGTGTGGGAGCTACCATGACAGTGAAGGGTGTAGCTACCTCGACCTCAAATGGTGCCTGGGTTTGTACCACAATTGGCATGAGGGTTCCCGGAGATGTTTTAGGGGTGTCTCCCTCTCGAATAAGCCTGATGGACCCTTCCTGTTCCTATTCCTCATCAATTCTATAATGTTCACCCCCTGACCCCTATGATCTAGGAGAGGGTTGTTGCGGACATTCGGTGCAGCTTCCTTTGCTTGTATAACCATAGTGTCGATCACTGTCTAAATCTTGTCTTTTAACATGTGTGCACCCCTCAATGGTATGACGCTTCATGGATGAATGATAGGCACAAGTTTTGTTGGGATTGATCCACTAGGAACGGTTCTCAACAGCAACAGTAGGAACAAGAGTGACGTAACCAGTGGCCTTCAATCTCTCATACAATTAGGCTATGGGTTCAGCAATTGGGGTGTTTTGTCTAGGAGTTCTGCGGTCGAAATTCTGGCGTGGCTCTTGGTAGTCTTGGCGGGTGGGTGGAGGTGAATGGTAGTATAAAGGCTGAGTGTTACAGGTATGGTAAGCGATGGCAGGGTATTGGTACTTTGGGGGTGAGGTTTGATATGCGGGTGGAGGTGTTTGGTACGTGAGGGGAGACTTAGGGCCCTGGGCTACCATCATAGCACCCACTTCTTTCTTCTTTGAGATACCTCCTGGTTGCAAGGCTTTATTCGTGGCTTGCAGCACCTCGAAATTAGTCACTATCCCACTCTTGATTCCTTCTTCTATCCTCTCTCCTAACTTGATGATTCCTAAGAACTTGTGATTCTCGATGACCATTAACCTTTCATAATATTGCGAATCTTAAGCTCTAACAAAGAACTTGTTCATTTGTTCTTCTTCAAGTGTCGGCCTTGCCTTTACGGCCTCTGATCTCCAACGAGTAGCATACTTGCGGAAGGTTTCTGTCGGCTTCTTCTTGAGGTTTTTGTTATAAGAAACGTGTGGTGCGTTCTCTGTCTTGAACCTGAATCTATCCATGAAATTTGAGGCCATACTTACCCAATTTACCCACTTTGTCGGGTTTTGACTGATATACCAAGACAAGGTGTCTCCTGTAAGACTTCGCATGGACAGTTTCATGCGAATTTGTTCATTCTTACCCACTCCTACAAGCTTGTCGCAATAGGTTCTTAGATGCACCTTCTGACCAAGAGCGCCATCGAGCATCTCGAACTTGGGAAGTTTGTAACCCTTCGGCAGTTCTACATCTGGCTGAATACACAAATCTTCATAATTTAAACCTTCAACGCCTTTCCCACCTTCAACACTCTATACTTTCACTGTATTTTTCTTGAGTTCCTCTGCCATGTTTTGAATGAGCAGGTCCTTCTCAGTCAGCTCAGGTATGTATAGGGTTTGCTACGGGGTATGGAGTAAGGTTTCCACATATATCGGGTTGTTTTGATAAGTTCCTAAAACTTGGATATATGGATGATCGTTGGTTGAGTTTTGGGGATCGGGAGTGGGTAGTGGTGCATTTTGGGGAGTGTGATAAGTAGTGGTTTGCAGGTATTGAGTTGGGTGATGGAGGTGTTGTTGAGGGGTTTGCACTAGTGGTAGGCTGAGGTTTTGGGGAGGTGCGCGATTATGATACTGGTGTGGTGCGAGAGGATTCACAGCTATGGGTGGTGGATTCTGGTATTGTGCATTTTGTGGCGGTGTTTGGTTTTGGGTAGTTGGGTTTTGCTGGTTGATGTCAGGAACATTAAGAGTAAAGGAAAGGTTTGCCAGATTTCGGACTTGTTCAGGCTCACCGTGCCGCTCCAGGATTTCTTGCTCCAAACGTAAGACCAACTCATTCTGCCCTGGGGTGCTTCTACCTTATGAAGTTTCAACGTTTTCTGTCGTGGTAAAGTTATCTTTCCGAATACCACTTATGTCATCCATCTTCCTTTTGCCCTTGCCTTTGCTTTTTAGGTTGCTATGTGGAGGAGGAGGTGGAGGATCTCTGGATCTACTGTGGTATGCTGATGATGCCAGTATGCACAAACCAACCTTTAGGAATGGGAATAAATAAAAAAAAATAAAAATAAAAGGTAACCAAGTCAGTAAGTTGAAATAAAAAAGTGTTTGCAATACTTAAACATGTCCTAATTTTAAAGTCAGGCAACAATACGCGTCCTAATTTGGGGGACCTCATTGTGCGTGAGGTAGGCCTAAGCGACACATAGACTTGGAGAAAATCAATGTCCAAGTTTTCTTCATCTCATTAGTGCGAAAACAAATCTTTCACTAAATCGACAATAATAATAAAGTCACTAATTGAATTATGCCTTATTACATCAAAATCTAATCTAAACTAAAAAGTAGTAAAGAACATCTTTTCCTGATCTATTTGGTCCCTGAAGGACCTTATCCATGCTTGGCTCTCTTGACCCCATCAATCATGTTTCCCCTATCACGCATGTCCAGCAATAAGTAAACCTTTGCCAGCTTTCCTTCTTCATCGTCGCCCATGCCTTGACAATCCCAAAGTCTCTTTTTCATCTTCCCTTCCAGCTCCATCAGTCCTTGCTCCAAGTATTATAATCTTTCTGTCGACTTAGTGGCAATCTCTTTCCATTCCCTTATCGCATTCATGTTTACTTTGTGTTGCTCTAGATACTTAGCTTCAGATTCGAACACCCTTTTGTGTAGCCTCTTGTACTTCATATGTGCCTCTGCCACTTCGTCTATGATCCTACCCTTCAGATTGATTCCTAGTTTCACATCCCCAGCTATATCGTCTTCTAACCATGATAGATAGTAGCACA
Organism: Nicotiana obtusifolia; assembly: GCA_002018475.1. Lineage (NCBI taxonomy): Eukaryota > Viridiplantae > Streptophyta > Magnoliopsida > Solanales > Solanaceae > Nicotiana > Nicotiana obtusifolia. The sequence continues at coordinate 74,472 of MCJB01010388.1, read as the reverse complement.
TATGGCCGGCGTGGTACCTGTTTGGCACAATAGTTTCTCCTTCCACTATGATCTTTTGGTTCCACATGTGTTGCACTTTGAACTTAAATGGGATGACATCTCCCTTGAGATCTACCTTGTATTGAACCATGTTGGAAACCTGAGGTACGACTTACTTTTTTCCAGCTTGCCTCATTACCCTTATAGGAGCGTAACGGTAAATGTCGTGCAGCCCAATCAGTACTAAACGAGTAGTGCCTTTTGATTTGATTATAAAATCACTACTAGGAAACCATTCAAACATCCAATGCACTTGCTCATCTGTCAGATTGCTGAAGAAACATACCCAGCCTACAATATTTCCAGGCATTGCAAATCTGTCTAGGATGAACGCCATTTTCTTAGGGTGATGGCTGACTATGTATTCGTTCAGTGGCCTTTGCAGAAGCTCTTGACGATACTCTCCCCTTTGGAGGTGTTCCAGTAGCAAAACTTGTAGCAATATATTACAACCCTCAAAGTGTCCGAATCACTGCTTGCATCGATCCAGAGCACGGTACATTTCAGCTAAAATCATGGGATGATAGTGTAAGTCTATCTTTCGATGCGATCCATTAAGGTCCTAGCGACCATGGTTAAGTGGGTATGAATCCTTCCTCCTTGTATCGGAAAAATCAACAATCCCAAGAAGCAGACAATGAAAACCGAAACCCAGCGATGCACCCATCCCAAATAGGTAATGGCTTGTTCGTCATGATGAAGGCAATATGATTTGCTATGTCCATAACGCTCGTAGAGAAACTCAAAAGGGATGTATAATTTCTTTAGACAGAGCAGTTCATCATTCTTCTTAAAATCCAACATTTTCAGAAAACCATGGGGAGTGCGATTTTCTGGCACCACTAGTCCGGGACTATCCCACGGTAACTTGGCGAAACCCCATATTTCTTCTAGGAGAGGAGTCATTTCTAGATTGCCAAATCGAAAAACAACTCTCTTATCATCCCAGAGCATGGTAGCAGCCTCAGTCAGTTCCTTATTTGGTTGAATGTTCTGCATAGACGGCAGGTTACCCAATACTCTCCTCACATGATTTTTATCTCAAGGTGTGAGGTCTTTCCACAGTCAATTAGCAAAGGCGGGATATTTTGGACAATACCGAACCAGGGGACTTCATGTTTCATTTTCTGCAAAGAAACAAAGTTTAGCCTTTTCCCCCTCTAGATTCGACTACTTATGCAATAATAATCAACATGCTGGCACATTTTCTCTAGGTAATGCACATAACATGATAATGTCCTTTGGGATTATGAAAATCCCGTCGGACATTAGACAAGGTTTATCTAAGCAGGTCGTTACGTCACTGACGCCTCAATCCATACTAGGTTCAGCATGGTGCATGTATATTTCAAATTAGAGTGGGGTTTCTATAAGGTTTCTAGACTGGTACTCTTAAGCGGACAACTCTAGAGGGGAAAGAACGTCGATTGTACCGCTGATCGACTAGTCTACCACAAATAAGCCTTTCCGATTTAAAAGGATATTTTTAGGAGAGCGCAGACACTCATCAAACGTTGCTATGTTGTTAATAAGCACGAATGAAGTATGATGTGGAGCATGCTTTATGCATAAATAGTAACATGTTGTCAAGTATTTGCATGATAAAAGTGCATAAATTAGTAAATTATATGGCAAAGATGAATAGGAGATGGAAAAAAAGAGCAACGAAAAGAAAGGGAAAACAGAGAAGTCAATTTAACTCATGAAAACGTGCGAGAACATAATGAAGCAAGTAGGGAAATAGGGATGGGAAAGTCATAATATAGCAGTCTTTAGATAAGATGTGGGAAACGGAGAGAGATCATACATATCATAGCAATAAAGGGAAACATGGAGGGGATGTTCATGTCATAATAATTCAAGAAAAGACAGGAGAATAAGGGAAGGGATGTGAATGTCATAGAAATTTAGACAAATATAGAATTTAAGGGATATAATCCACATAAGTCAATTTCATTATGATAAGAGCCTAAGTATTTCCCCAACAGAGTCGCTATGTTGTCGCGCCCTATTTTCTCTCGAAAGCGGGTTTCGGCGTGTGACAACTCGTTTAAGTGGGTGTTAAAAGAGAAGAGTCGCCACCTAAAAATTTTTAAGGTGCGTTAGGGCACCTATTTGCAAATAACTCTGTTTGACTAGTCAACGCTACCAAAGATCGGGTAAGGCTCAAATTACCTCAAAGAGAAGGTATTAGACACTCTTCGCGATCCACAATTGTGGGTCCTAGCCGAAATATATACTATGTGGATTAGATAATTAAGCTAGGTGATCAAATAAGCAAAGAAAGATGTAGAAGTTGAAAACTTTATTATAATATAAAAATTAACTATATGACTAATTGATACAAGTCTTAAAAAATCACAAAGAGTACAATTGTGTCGATCTATGACCAAGTGTGAACAGCAAGTATACAAAAGGATGGGGCGGGGG
>MCJB01010388.1:0-71983 GCA_002018475.1 Nicotiana obtusifolia | reverse complement strand
GGGGAGCCCTAAGTTTTTTAGCTTAAAGGATCACCCCAGCAACATAAATAATACTTTGCGACTCCATTGAGATAGGAGTTGCTCATATTATTCAGCGGTCATAGACTATCATCTCCTGCTACCCAATTACTATGTTGAAGTTATTATTTAGAGGCACTCTAATTCAATTCAAAACCGTATCCTATACGTTCACTACCAATCCCATGCCTATGGTCCAGGAGACTTCGGACCTACTATTAGGTAGTTCTAGACCTCACTTTCAAAATGATAAAACTAGGCGACATTCAAAATAGATAGGACTGCACACAATTGCAATGAAAGGTTTAAGTTGACCTCCACACATAAGCACACAAAGCACGCGATCAAATTCATATATTAGGTAGTAGACAATTTCAGAATTAAGACTTAGAGTCATTAAGTCCTATAGGCATGGTCTCTAGGTGATTCTGAATTCCAGCATCGTGCAAACAACGTTGTTATTTCTGAATTCGCAGATTATAGGTATTACAAACCTTATAGGCATGATCTCTAAATTGTCTATGCAAGAGGCAATAAAACTGTTAGAAAGCTCAGAATTAATAGCGCTGATTTTATAGATATACATCTTAAGCAAGCGACGTTGTCCTATAGACATGATTTCTAATAGTTGCATAATTAGGTAGTGAAACGGTTTTGAGAGTCCAGCATTAACTACGTTTATTTCATAAACGACTTTTCTAGGCAAGCGAGAGTATCCTATAGGCAGGATTCCTAACATTTGACAATTAGACTTGATTCTTCAACCCTATAGGCATGTCATCTAAATTGGACAACACACAAGTAACATGAAGCAGTTGACCAATTATTAAACCTCATAGTCATGGTATCTAGATTAGCAAAAATATTGCATTATTATATCCTATAGGCATATTTATCTAAAAGCGCTGAATAGTATAAATGGAAATAAGTATAACATATTTGACAAGTTAGGTGAAGTGCGTGTGCGTGATTCCTATAGGCATGGTTCCTATTAGTGTGCAACAAACAGGGCATGCTAGATATAATAGCAAATAGAACACATAGACCCTATAGACATGCTTTCTACCCTTTCGTGCAAGTATTAGATTAACCCCTACCCCTTTTATTAACTCCCCATCATTCGGTATAAAAATTATTACAGCTCAAAATGGAATAACTACATGCCTAATCATAAATGTTAAAACAACCCAGCGGTGCATCTGGGCCTTCAAATGGCTTTAAAATTCGACAGGCCCATATCCCAGGCACATATAGTGTGCTCGAAACCACAGTACAAAGAACAAGCTTCAGCAGTCCAGGGTCGACAACAAAACAATTCTCTTGCACATCCATTACCAGTTATAGATAATTAAAGCACGAATGGCAACTCATACAAACCCCAAATCATTAACATAACTCCAATTCTAAGGTGGAGCACATGCTCATTTGGACCCTAATACCACAAGTAACACAAGCAAGAATTCTACACGTCCCAGGGACACACACTTGAACATGACATAAGCACACATAAGATGTACAGAGTCTGTAGAACACATAGATTGGACACATACATGGGTTTTCAGATTAACAAACAAGTTCGAGGTAACAGGTTTCTTGGGATACACATTATTTGATTGCAGGAATCTAGCATACAAGAATCCATCAATAGAGGAGTTAAGCATGAGAGTTTAAAGAAAGCAGGGTCATGAATTAATTTCTAGAAGGTTAACAAGTAGCAATGACATGCTCAAGAGACAAAGACCAACAGTGAATTTCACAAGAAAAATCTTAACATAAGCATGTAGGGCAAACCACTAGATTTGTAAGTCAGTTCGTGACAAGGAGAAGTATTTATAAGAAAGCCTAGTAAGAAATTAAGGGTAAAAAATATTGAAAACTCTGCACAACAACTAATTAGCAAGCATGTATCTAATTTTGAGAATGCAAGTCCATAGCAAGTTCCGTTGTACATACCAAGGATAACAATAGGTATGGAACTGAGCAAACTAGCACTAGCAAGCATGGCCTATAGAACAGTGTTGTGGCAACAAAAATGGTAGTAAGACATGTAACTATAGTACAGTGTTGAGGCTTGCAAGTAGCATAGAAATATACAGTTTGAAAGGTGTAGGATTTACATAGGCATGATTATTTTAAGAAATTGAGCAACTTGGAAGTTGTATGTGTGAGTGACTTAGCATGAAGAGCGAAGAATACATTTGCAGCAATTTCTGGGCAAAATGAATTACTAGTAGGTTTTAACACAAAAGTACAAAGCAAAGTATGAAGATACACTCACACCAGGCATTGATCGGGTTTAACATTTGAACCAGGCAAACATACATAGAGCAGGAATTACTTTAGTTAACTAATCATGAATCTAAGAGTAGAATCTAAAAGGAATTAGGGCATTAAAAACTATAGAGAGACATTAAGGCAAATAGGAAAACAATATCGCCCACCATAAATGCTAAATCACGAACCTTCCAATTAGCATAACTCTTCTGCCAAGACTGCATTGTACAAAGCCGATCTTGAATAAACTTGACTTTCTCCAAGGCATCCCAAACAAAATCAGTGCCCAACAACATAGCCTCTGAAGGCTCAAACCAACTGACCGGTGAACGGCACCGTCTCCTATATAAAGCCTCATAAGGAGCCAACTGAATACTCCATTGGTACTTGTTGTTGTAGGCAAACTCTACAAATGGCAAGAACTGATCCCATGAACCCCCAAATTCATAACACTGGCACATAACATATCCTATAAGATTTGAATGGTGCGCACGGACTATCCGTCCGTCTGGGGATGAAATGTTGTACTTAGCTCAACCCGTGTGCCTAACTCTCGCTGTACAGCTCTCCAGAAGAGCGATGTAAACTATGTGCCTCCGTCAGAGATAATGGATACCGGCACGCCATGATGTTGAACAATCTCACGGAAATAGATCTGAGCCAGATGCTCGGAAGAATAAGTAGTCACTTTCAGAATGACATGTGCCGCCGACTTGGTCAACGGGTCCACAATCACCCAAACAACATCGAATTTCTTCTAAGTACGTGGGAGCCCAAAAACAAAATCCCTGGTAACACGCTCCCATTTCCACTCTAGAATCTCAAGTCTCTGAAGCAAACTGCCCGGTCTCTGATGCTCGTACTTCACTTGTGGATAAGTTCAAGCACCGAGGTACATACTCCAATATATCTTTCTTAATTCTCCTCCACCAATAATGTTGCCTAAAATCCTGATACATCTTAGCGGCACCCGGATGAATGGAGTACCGCGAACTATGGGCCTCCTCAAGGATCAACTCATACAACCCATCCACATTGGGCACAAATATCCAGCCCAGCATCTGCAACACCCCGTCATCTCTAATAAAAACCTCCTTGGCATCACCGTGCTGCACCGTGTCCTTAAGGAAAAGCAAATGGGGAATGTCATACTGACGCTCTCTTATGCACTCACACAAAGAAGACCAAGAAACCATGCAAGCTAGTACTCGGCTAGGCTCCGAAACATCCAATCTCACAAATTGATTTGCTAGTGTCTGAACATCCATTGCTAATGGCCTCTCCCCAACTGGAATATATGCAAGGCTACCCATACTCTCCACCTTCCTACTCAAGGCATTTGCCACCACATTGTCCTTTCCGAGATGATACAAAATAGTGATATCATAGTCTTTTAACAGCTCTAACCACCTCTGCTGCCTCAAGTTCAGGTCATTTTTCTTAAACAAGTGTTGTAAACTCTGATGATCTGTGAATACGTCGCAAGACACACCATAGAAATAATGACACCAAATCTTTAATGCGTGAGCTATAGCTGCCAACTGTAGATCATGAACGGGGTAGTTCTTCTCATAGGGCTTCAACTTGCGCGAAGCATAAGCAATCACCCTATCCTCCGCATCAAGACATACCCAATACATATCTGCGAAGCATCACAATACACCATGTATGAACCCGATGCTGAAGGCAAAACCAGGACTTGTCTTGTGGTCAAGGAAGTCTTGAGCTTCTAAAAGCTCTCCTCACACTCGTCATACCACCTGAATGGAGCATCCTTCTAGGTCAATCTGGTAAAAGGTGCATCAATAAATGAGAAACCCTCAATGAAACGGTGGTAATATCCAGTCAAACCAAGAAAACTTTGAATCTTAGTAGTTGAAGATGGTCTAGGCTAACTCTAAACTGCCTCAATCTTCTTCCAATCACCTTGATCCCGTCACTCCATACTACATGACCCAAAAATGCCACTGAACCAATCTAGAATTCACACTTTGGGATCTTTGCATACAACTTCTTTTCCCTCAAGGTCTGGAGTACGATCCTCAAATGCTACTCATGATCTTCCCTACTGTGAGAATACACCAAGATGCCGTCAATGAATACGATGACAAAAGAATCAAGATATTGCTGGAATACATTGTTCATCAAGTGCATAAATGTTGTTGGGGCGTTGGTCAACCCAAATGACATCACTGGGAACTCGTAGTGGCCATACCGATTCCTGAAAGCATTCTCGGAATATCCGAATCCCGAATCTTCAGCTGATGATACCCTGACCTCAAATCAATCTTCGAGAACACTCTGGCACCATGAAGGTGGTCAAATAAGTCATCAATGCGTGGTAATAGGTACGTATTCTTCACTGTAACCTTGTTTAACTGCCAATAATCAGTACATATTTGCATAGAACCATCCTTCTTATTAACAAAAAGAACCGGAGCACCTTTAACTCCTTTAACTCCACTGATGCCATACGGTGGAATAAAAATGGGCTGAGTGCCCGGTAACAAGTCAATACCGAAATTGATATCTTTATCGGGCGGCATGCCTGGAAGATCTCTCACTATAGGAACTAACTCAATGGTAGGAGTATTAGCACTGACATGTCTCACAAAGGCTAGATATTATTCACAACCCATCTCAACCATACCTTGTGCCTTAAGAAAGGACACAACCCTGCTAGGAAAATAATCTAATGTACCCCTCCATTCCAACCACGGTAACCCTAGCATAGCCAAGGTCACGGTCTTGATGTGACAGTGCATAATAGCATGATAGGGCGACAACAAGCCCAGGCCCAAGATCACATCAAAGTCTATCATATTGAGTAACAATAGATCAACTCTGGTCTCATATCCACCAAAAGTGACTAAACACGACTGATAAACACGGTCTACAATAATAGAGTCTCCCATACGTGTTGAGACGTATACAGGAGCACTCAAAGAATTGTGAGATATCTAGATACATAGCAAATTAAGATGATAAATATGAGTAAGTGTAGTATGAATCAAATAAAACCAAGGCATCTCTATGACAGATGGGAAAAATACATATGATGACAGCATCTGAAGTGGAAACCTCCGTCCTACTCGAAGAAGCATATAAACGAGCCTGGCCTCCCCCTTAGGGCGACCTCTATCTGCCTGACCTCCACCTCTAGCTGGCGATGCAGGTGGGGCAGCAACTGAAGCTGCAACCATGGCCTGTGGACCCTGTGGATCCGTGGAGCCTGTGTAGTTTATGGAGGTGCACCCCTCCTAAGTCTGGGATAGTCCCTCATCATGTGTCTGGTCGCCACACTCAAAACAACCTTTCAGTCGGCGTGGCTGCTGAAACTGACTCTGGCCTGGTTAGCTGGACTGACCACTAAAAGCACCCAATGCAGGAGGTGCATTGGACCATGACGGTGCATAATAGGCAACTTGAGACCAGGAAGTAACCAAAGCACTACTAGAAGCTGGAAGTGCTGAATAAACTAGCCGACTCACATATCCCCTACCATGATGGGTTGTAGTTGCGGCGTGGCCACTACTAAATCCTCCAGTACCTCGAGGCCTCTTGGCTTCCCTGTCCTCTCTCTCTCGACCCCACATTCCCTCCAACCTTCGTGCGATCTCCACCACCTGCTAGAATGGGGTATTCGTCTCCAACTCTCAGGCCATGCTCAATCTAATACCATAGTTGAGACCCTCTATGGATCTGCGAACTCGATCTCTAACTGTAGCAACCAAGGCATGTGTGTGTTGCGATAAGTCACTCTATCTGGTAACATACTATGACAGTGACATGGCACCCTAGCAAAGCTGCTCAAAATCCATGCGCTATGCATCCTGAAGGGTATGGGGAACAAACTCTCTCGCGAACATCTCTGAGAATTGAGCCCAAGTGAGTGACGGTGCGTCTACTGGGATACACTCCTCGTAAACCTGCCTCCTCGTAAACTTGCCACCATCTGGGTACCTTTCAGATGCTCCACACATCTGAAAGGTAGTTAAAGTAACTCTGCTCGTCTCCATAACACCCATGGTGTGGAGAATACGGTGGCACTTCTCTAAAAAGCCTTGCACATCCTCTGTAACAAGGCCACAATAAGTAGGAGGATGATACTTCTTGAACCTCTGAAGTCTCAGATGCTCCTCCTCAGAGGCCACTGCTCTGACCTCGGGCTAAATCGGAACAACGGGCTGCGTTGCCATAACCTTCGAGACCTGATCAACATGGACCCGCTGCTCTAGAGTACGGGTCAGCAGTTTGAGCTCCTCCCCCAGCCTGAGATGTAGCTGGTGCAAGGGGAATCAATACCGCCTGAGCTATAGTGTCGAACATGTTCACAAACCGTGCTAAGGTCTCCTTAAGTGCGGGGGTGACAACAGGATCCTCGGGTGCCCGTCATCTAATAGGAGCTACTAGTGGCTCCTCAGTCGCTGCTCGGCAGGTGCTCTGACTGTACCACGTGCTCCTCCTCGGCCTCTACCCTTGCCCCGGCCTCTCGAGGCCCTAGCAGGGGCGTGATTGTCTGATCATTGAATCCAGCTGTGCATGTCCTCACCATCTCCGAGAGAATAAAAAGACACTCAGATTTCAAAATCAACAAGTTCGCACGACTAGGAATCAAAGAAGTGGAATTTCCCAATAGTTCTGTAGCTTCTCAAAGATAAGTACAGGCGTCTCCGTATCGATCCGCAAGACTTTACTAAACCTACTTATGACTCGTAATACCTATGAACTTAAAGCTCTGATACCAACTCTTCATGACACCAAAATCCCACCTAAGGTAGTCATGATGGCTCCTATTCTCTAAGACTAGGTAAGCCTAATATTCATGAATAACTTAGTAGAATTTAACAACTATGATAACAAGATAATTCGATAAAACTCATAATAAGTCCAAACGGAGCTGTTGTAGCAAAATTCCCATAACGGTGGAACTGAGTCATACGCTATATGGGAATATACTGTAAAATCCCTAGTATAACACTATCTAGATAAAGAGTAAAGAGTAGTAGACCTGCCGGGCATGCCACCGGACAGGGATATTGATTTTGGCATTGACCTGGTGCCTGGCACTCAGCCTATCTCTATTCCACTATATCTTTTGGCACCAGCAGAGTTGAAGGAGTTGAAAGAGCAACTTCAGGAACTCCTAGATAAGGGGTTCATTCGGCCTAGTGTGTCACCTTGGGGTGCACCGGTTCTATTTTTGAAAAAGAAAGATGGCACGAATAGAATGTTCATCGATTATAGGCAATTGAACAAGGTAACAATCAAGAAAAAATATCCTTTGCCTCGCATCGATGATTTATTTGACCAGCTTCAGGGAGCACGAGTGTTCTCTAAGATTGATCTCCATTCAGGATATCACCAGTTAAAGATCAGGGATGCAGATATTCTTAAGACTGCTTTCCGGACTAGATATGGCCACTATGAGTTTCTTGTTATGTCTTTCGGGCTAACCAATGCCCCTGCAGCATTCATGCAGTTAATGAACAATGTATTTCGGCCTTATCTGGATCCGTTCGTGGTGGTATTCATTGATGATATTCTGGTGTACTCGAGTAATCAGGAAGAGCACACAGAACATTTGCGAGTTATATTAAAGAGATTGAGAGAGGAGAAGCTTTATGCAAAATTCTCTAAGTGCGAGATTTGGCTCAATTCAGTGGCTTTCTTGGGACCCATGGTGTCCAGCGAGGGTATACAGGTTGATCCAAAGAAGATAGAGGCGGTCCAGAGTTGGCCTAGACCGTCCTCAGTCACAGAGATTCGTAGCTTTCTTGGGTTGGCAGGCTATTATCGCCGGTTTGTTCAGGGATTCTCATCCATCGCATCTCCCTTGACCAAATTGACTCAGAAGGGTGTTCCATTTGTGTGGTCGGACAAGTGCGAGGAGAGCTTTCAGAATCTCAAAACAACCTTGACCACAGCTCCAGTATTGGTGCTACTGTCAGCCACGGGTTCGTATACCGTATATTGTGATGCCTCAAGAATTGGGATCGGTTGTGTATTAATGCAGGAGGGTAGAGTTATTGCTTATGCTTCTCGTCAGTTGGAGCCTCATGAGAAGAATTATCCCGTGCATGACTTGGAGCTGGCTGCCATAGTTCATGCTTTAAAGATTTGGAGGCATTACTTGTATGGCGTATCTTGTGAGGTATTTACTGATCATCGTAGCCTTCAACATCTGTTCAAGCAAAAGGATCTAAATTTGAGGCAGCGGAGATGGCTGGAATTGCTCAAGGATTACGATATTACTATACTATACCATCCGGGAAAGGCCAACGTGGTGGCCGATGCTTTGAGCCGAAAGGCAGTGAGCATGGGGAGTTTGGCATACATTCTAGTTGGAGAGAGACCTCTTGCAGTCGATGTCTAGACCTTGGCCAATAGGTTTGTGAGATTAGACATCTTGGAATCCAATCGGGTATTGGCTTGCGTGGTTTCTCGGTCTTCGTTATACGATCGCATCAGGGAGCGTCAGTATGACGATCCCCATTTGTTTGTCCTTAAGGACAGAGTCCAGCATAATGATGCTAAAGATGTGACCATCAGCGACGATGGAGTGTTGAGGATGCAGGGCCGGATTTGTGTACCCAATGTGGATGGGCTCCGAGAGTTGATTCTGGAGGAGGCCCATAGCTCACGGTATCCCATTCATCCGGGTGCCGCAAAGATGTACCAGGATTTGAAGCAATATTATTGGTGGAGAAGGATGAAGAAGGATATTGCGGGATTCGTAGCTCGGTGTCTCAACTGTCAGCAAGTAAAATATGAACATCAGAGCCCGGGTGGTTTGCATCAGCAGATAGCTATTCCCGAGTGGAAATGGGAGCGAAACACTATGGACTTTGTTGTTGGACTCCCACGAACTTTGAAGAAGTTCGATGCTATTTGGGTGATTGTGGATTGGCTGACCAAGTCCGCGCACTTCATTCCTGTGTGTACTACCTATTCTTCAGAACGGTTGGCAAGGATTTATATCCGAGAGATTGTCCGGCTGCATGGTGTTCCAGTTTCTATCATTTCAGATAGAGGTACTCAATTCACTTCGCAGTTCTGGAAAGCCGTGCAGATGGAGTTGGGTACTCAGGTGGAATTAAGCACAGCATTTCATCCTCAAACGGATGGGCAGTCTGTGCGTACCATCCAGATTTTGGAGGACATGTTACGGGCATGCGCTATTGATTTCGGAGGCTCATGGGATGAGTTTCTGCCTCTTGCAGAGTTTGCTTATAACAACAGTTATCAGTCAAGTATTCAGATGGCTCCGTATGAGGCTTTGTATGGGAGGCGGTGTAGATCTCCGGTTGGTTGGTTCGAGCCCGGCGAAGCTAGGGTATTAGGGACTGACTTGGTTCAGGATGCTTTAGAGAAGGTGAAAATAATCCAGGAGAGGCTCCATACAGCACAGTCGAGGCAAAAGAGTTATGCCGACAGGAAGGTTCGAGATGTGTCTTACATGGTTGGCGAGAAGGACTTGCTGAAGTTTTCGCCCATGAAAGGTGTTATGAGATTCGGGAAGAAGGGGAAACTGAGTCCTCGGTTCAGTGGGCCGTTTGAGGTGCTTTGAAGAGTCGGGGAGGTGGCTTATGAGCTTGCTTTGCCACCCAGGCTGTCGAGTGTGCACCCAGTATTTCATGTTTCAATGCTCCGAAAATATATCGGGGACCCGTCTCATATTTTGGACTTCAGCATGATTCAGTTGGATGATAATTTGACCTATGAGGTGGAGCCAGTGGCGATGTTGGATCATCAGGTTTGGAAGCTGAGGTCCAAGGAGATAGCTTCAGTGAAAGTTCAATGGAGAGGTCGGTCCGTGGAGGAGGCTACCTGGGAAACCGAGCGGGAGATGCGGAGCAGATACCTTCACCTATTTGAGACTTCAGGTATGTTTCTTGACTCGTTCGAGGACGAACGTTTGTTTAAGTGGGGGAGAATGTAACGACCCAGCTAGTCGTCTCGTGAGTTGCCGCTCCGTTTTCCCCATTTCTTCTTTATTATGCTACGTCATCCGTGTTTTATGTGATTGAGTTGAGTAGCTTGCGTTCGGAGTGGGTTTGGTAAGAAATGAGACACTTAGTCTCTTTTAAGAAGGTTTAAGTTGGAAAAGTCAACCGGATGTTGACTTATGAGTTAGAGGGCTCGGATGTGAGTTCCGATGGTTCGGTTAGCTTTGGGAGGTGAATTATGACTTAGGAGTGTGATCGGAATTAGTTTTGGAGGTCCGGTGTAGAATTAAGCTTGAATTGATGGAGTAGTATTTTGGCGATTTCCGGTTGTTAGGCGAGATTTTGATCCGAGGGTCGGAATGGAATTCCGAGGGTTGCTATAGCTTCGTATGGTGATTTCGGACTTAGGCGTATGTCCGGATTTGAAATTGGAAGTCCGTAGGACAATTCAACGCATTTTGGCGAATGTTGGAAAATAGAAGATTTCTGGAAAGTTTGACCGAGGAGTTGACTTTTTGATATCGGGGTTGGAATCCAGTTCTGAAAATCTTCATAGGTCCGCTATGTCATTTATGACTTGTGTGCAAAATTTGAGGTCAATCGGACTCGATTTGATAGGTTTCGGCATCGAATGTAGCAGTTGGAATTTGTTAGTTTCATTAGGCTTGAATTGGGGTATGATTCGTGTATTTAGCGTTGTTTAATGTGATTTGAGGCCTCGACTAAGTCCATTTGATGTTTTAAGATTTGTTGATATATTTGGTTGAAGTCCCGAGGGCCTCGAATGGATTTTGGATGGTTGATGGATTTTGGATGGCATTTCAAGAATGTGTCAATGTCGTCTCTTCAAGAATAAGTGGTATCATATTATACAAATGGACTCCAAATTCAGTTTTAATTGAAGCATTAGATCCGTATCGAAATTTCGGAGTCATAGTAAAAAGAATCGTCCAATTCGGACATTGTATGAGAAAGTTATGCCCATTTTTGTGTCAAGGAAAATCGCCAGCGCCCAGGGATGCCGGAACCAGCGCCACAGGCAGCGGCCGGCGCCACCTGTGGCGCCCGAGGCAGAAAAGTACTATAAAAACGGGGGTTTTGGCCATTTTGACAAAATAGAGTTGGGGGAGCTCGGTTTGCGCGTTTTTTAGAAGGTTTTCCACAAATTTGAAGGAGGTAAGTATTCTTTATCATAAATCCTTCATAGATCATGATTCCATACTCATTTAACATCATAAATCCAAGAATATATGGAAGAAAAATCAGATTTTTTTCCAAATCTTCCAAGAACGAAAAATTAAGATTTGAAAGCCAATCCGATGTTGGAATTTGATAATTTTTGTATGGGTGAACTCGTGGGGAGATAAGGAACCCGTTGATGTGAAAATTTTTGAACTTCGAGAAGTGGGCCCGGGGCTCGGGTTTTGCTAATTTTGGGATTTATTAGTATTTATTGATTGTTTTCGCATGGGCTTTGTTCCCTCAACATATTGTGACATAATTGTTCTGAATTTGGATAGATTCGACGCACGTGGAGGCCAATTCGAAGGGCAAAGGCGTCGTGGGCTAGAAATTTAGCCGGTTCAAGGTGAGTAGTGATTGTAAATGATGTTCTGAGGGTTTGAAACCCTGGATTGCACATCGTAGTGCCATATTGAAGTGAGGCACGCGCTCGATGATGAGCGAGGGGTCATTTACTACAGGGATTGTGACTTGGTCCGTCCCGATTGATGATTTTACTATATATTTTGTTAAAACTTATTTGATATCGTCATGAATTGGGCTGATTGTCATATTTGGGCTTCGTGCCGGTTATGTGAACCCTTCAGGGGTATTTATTACCGTTTCCTCTGTGTTGATGTATTACTTGAACTCAGTCGTGTTGATTTACACTGTTTTACAACTCAGCCACTTTTACTCAGTTTTTGAGGTTTACATAATATTTTAAATGATGTTTTGGGCTGAGAACTACAGTTTTACTATGCCAAGGGCCAAATGTGAGGTTTTACTGAGTGATATAAGGCTGAGGGCCTGATATTTAAATTACATTTTAAATGATGTAAATGGGATCGGCTGGCATGCCGCCACGAGATATTGCGCTTGGGCCGTAAAGGGCCCCTCCCGGAGCCTGTACACCCCCAGTGAGCGCGGGTACCCATGGGAACGGGTGGCACGCCGCCACGAGAATTATGATGTGTAATGTATTCCGTTGTGCTGATATTGTTGTTTTTCTTTGCTTCATGTTATATTTACTTGGGATGTTTACATGTTTGCTGTTTCGCTGTGGATTGCTCTTTGTCTTATGTGTCTTCTTACTTTCAGATGTTATTTATAATTATTACTCACTGAGTTGGATGTACTCACATTACTCCCTGCACCCTGTGTGCCGATTCAGGCTTTATCGATTCCGCTCCGAGCCATTGATTATTATTGTCAGGGCGGCGATTCAGAGACTACGAGGTAGCTGTTGGCGTCCGCAGCCCCCTATCTCTTTTGTCTTGTTGTTTCCACTATCTTCAAACAATTGTGCCAAAGATATTGTAATAGTAATCTTATTATTAGGATTTTCATTAGTTGCTCATGACTTTGTGACACCCCGGTTTCGGGCTGTTGTTGGGATGGTTCACTATGTTTTTCCGCGATCAACTGCTATTAAACTATTTTGCGTTGTTCTCTTGTTAAATTTATTGCTTAAAATGAGTTGTGGTTTGAATTGGCTGGCCTTGTCTTCACGAGAGGCGCCATCACGACCGGGTTTGGGATTCGGGTCGTGACAGAATTGTTTCCTATGACTTCTATTTATGATATATTAAGTTATTTTTGGCTAGATTCGAACCGTCCAAAAGGGGATTTACACTGGAAAGCCTTACTAATAGATTGATTTAGCTTGTGTTGAGGTATGTACCTCGCCTAAATTTGGGGGGGGGGGGGACTGCCCTTTAGATTTGGGTTCAATTGTACTATTTGAATTATGTGAAAGATGTGTATATGAGTTGACGAGTGCGTGCACGGGCTTATATGTGAACAATTGACTGGTTTAACTCTTAGGTCACTTATAGGCATTTAATTGAAGTTGCTATTATTTGTCCTATCTTTGGTTGTCAAGTTTATTCTTACATGCCTTAGCTAATTTTTCTATTACATGTTGTATTTTTTATTTACCGAGGTTACTCTTATACGCCTTTAGTGGTAGTTGTTTTTACATGTTATTTCACACATTGTTGTGTTATTCTCATGCATTTATTTGTAGTTGCTAGTTCGCGCTACCTCTTTCCTTAGCGATCCTAAGTTATGCATTTGATTTGAAGTTGTTATTTCATGAAAATACCTTCATTGTTGAGTTATGAAGTTGTAGTTGTTGAAAGCTATTAACCCGGTTGTGGTTGAAATTACTGGTTATTCGAATATCTTACCTTATTGATTTTTTTCTCATTCTTTTTGTTGTCATTGAGATTTTTGTACGTATTGTGGTTTTGCTGTGGGCTATGTGTTGTGGTAAAATTGTTATTGTTGAATTGGTAATGTTATTGCATGTGGGCACGTTTGGTGCGAGTTGAATATTGTGTTGTGAGATTGATGTGCATGCGGCGGTATAAGGATAGGGATTGATATGCATGCGGTGAGATAAGGTGAGATTTATATGCGTGTTTCTAGTAAGGGAATTACTTAAAGCCATTTGGTGAGATAAGGGGGCTAAAGCGTATGAAGCTATTTCGGGAAAAATATTTTCAAAAATATATACAAGGCTCACGCAGTAATACGAGAAAGATTGTGATTGTGATTTGTGAAATGTGAATAAGAGGTGCGGTACCTCAATGTGATTTTGTTATACATTCTACATTCGGAAGGTTTGTTAATTTAAACAATTATTGTGTTTACTTAAATAATCTCACGTGTATTTTGATTATGTTCGGTTATATGTTGTTATTTTTTTGTGAGATGATTGTGACTTCTTATGTGAGTCATGCATTCTGCGTTATTTGCTCTTTTACTTTAATGTTCCAACCTGTGCCTCCGTGTTACTTGGTGGATTGAATTTCAAGATGAATTTACTTGCGTGGAGTCATTATCTCATATTCTGTTGAGTTGTTGTTAACATAACGACTTTAAATAAAAGAATTTTTAAAATGCTTTATTTTATGTGACTCTTGAGATAGAGCACGTCATCTCAACCGGTACTTTGCTCTTTTTAAAATTATCACATTTTACTTTTATTGAATTCTCAAATTAAACTCATTACCCTATTTGATGTTTTACTTTATGCGAGATTGTTATCACGCCTTACTTTAAATAATTCTATATTTAATTCGTTAACTTATCTAATATTGTTCTTAATATAAAAATGCTATTTTACTTTACTTTATTTAATTCTAAACTAAACTCATTTGATACTTTATTTTGTATAAATTATACTTTATTTTACTTTATTTTTTTTTAATATAAACTCATTATCTCATTTGATGCCTTAGTTTATTCAAGATTGTTATTGCGGCTTATTGTATTTAAATAAACCTCTGGAATATGTTATTTGGCCATTGACACGGATACAATGGTAGCACATGACTTTGTTGTACGAAGGTGATTGATAATATGGGCACGAGGTGCCATGCATGTAAAATTCTGAATCGTGACTTATGATTTTGGTTATGAGGTGTGGTGCCTCCGGGTAATTCTTGTTGTAGGTCATGAGTTTGGAACAATTTGATTTGTTGAATTGTTATTTATTTTCCTAATTTGAGTTCATTCATATTTCATCTATGTTCTGATTATGTTGCTACTTAATTACCCATTTACTTCTTGTTGCCAATTGTGTTTCAATTATTATTTTGTTGGTTTTAAATTTATAATTTTTATGTTGTTAGCCTTACAATTGACATTCCTTCCACTGCTGGCTTTATGTTAATATCTTGCACAGGTTATATCTCTAGTGAGTGTCTCGACTTACCTCATCATTACTCCACTGAGGTTAGTCTTGATACTTACTGGGTGCCGTTGTCGTGTACTCATGCTATGCTTCTAAACATTTTTCTACAGACCCAGGTACATCTGATCGTATTAGCTCTTGAGAGTTGTGTCTACGCGAATATAGACTTCAAGGTATACCTACTTGACGTTCGCATGCCTCGGAGTTACCTTCAGATATTATCTTTACTGTTTTTTATCTTCATGGCATAAAAGTATTGCACAAAGAAATTCTAGTGTATGTAGGTAAAGCTTATTAGTTACTTTATCCCATTTTTCAGTTTAACATTCGTATAGTTAAGATGGTTTTCTCTGTTATATCTTATGTGTGACAACCCGGCAAGTCGTCTCACGAGTTACCGCTCCGTTTCCCCCATTTCCACCTCATTATGCTTCGTTATCCGTGTTTCATGTGATCGAGTTGAGTAGTTTGCGTTCAGAGTGGATTTGGTAAGAAATGAGACACTAAGTCTCCTTTAAGAAGGTTTAAGTTGGAAAAGTCAACCGGATGTTGACTTATGAGTTAGAGGGCTCGGATGTGAGTTCTGATGGTTCGGTTAGCTTTGGGAGGTGAATTATGACTTAGGAGTGTGATCGGAATTAGTTTTGGAGCTCCGGTGTAGAATTAAGCTTGAATTGGTGGAGTAGTATTTTGGCGATTTCTGGTTGTTAGGTGAGATTTTGATTCGAGGGTCGGAATGGAATTCCGAGGGTTGCTATAGCTTCGTATGGTGATTTCGGACTTAGGCGTATGTCCGGATTTGAAATTGAAGTCCGTAGGACAATTCAACGCATTTTGGCGAATGTTGGAAAATAGAAGATTTTTGGAAAGTTTGACCGAGGAGTTGAATTTTTGATATCGGGGTCGGAATCCAATTCTGAAAGTCTTCATAGGTCTGTTATGTTATTTATGACTTGTGTGCAAAATTTGAGGTCAATCGGACTCGATTTGATAGTTTCAGCATCGAAAGTAGAAGTTGGAATTTGTTAAGTTTTATTAGGCTTGAATTGGGGAATGATTCATGTATTTAGCGTTGTTTGATGCGATTTGAGGCCTCGACTAAGTCCATATGATGTTTTAATATTTGTTGGTATTTTTGGTTGAAGTCCCGAGGGCCTCGGATGGATTTTGGATGGTTGATGGAGTTTAACTTTGGCATTTCAAGAATGTGTCGATGTCGTACGTTCAAGAATAAGTGGCATAATATTATGCAAATGAGCTCCAAATTCAGTTTTAATTGAATCATTAGATCCGTATCGAAATTTCGGAGCCAAAGCAAAAAGAATCGTCCAATTCGGACATCGTATGAGAAAGTTATGCTATTTTCCCGTCGAGAAAAAATCTGCAGAAATGTCAGATCTGCGATCGCAGATCTGACCGCAGATTGACCGCATTTTGACACAGAAGATCGCAAACTAAGACAGAACTTGGGGCGAGATTTGCGACCAAAAATGCGAACCGCAAAGGTGAAATGTGGACCGCATTTTTGGCATAGGGAATCGCATTTTTGACCTGACAGGGGTGTTTTAACCCGATTTTTGATACTTTTTAAGTAGAACTCAATGGCCATCTTGTTCTATAAGACCCATTTTTGTTACCCACGAAGAGTAACACCTCCAAACACCATAGAATCACAACAAATAAACCTCAAAATCACATCCAAAGAAGATTATCTCGTGTAAATTCTTAAAGAAGGGGGTTTGACCATTCTAAACACATTTGAAGCTAGAGAGCTCGGATTGAAACAAGTTTTGAAGCAATTCTTGGAGGGTTTCCAAGTGAAACATCGGGGTAAGTATTCCTAACTCAATTTTGAAGGAATTACCTAAGATAATAGTTGTTTTTAGTATTTTTACTGGTATTTGGGTTGGGAAAATTGTGGAAACCCTAAGGCTTAGGTGTGAGGGTTAGAGGTCGATCCGGTGTCGGAATTCGACAAATTTTATATGGTTGAACTCGTGAGAAGATAAGGAACCCATTGGGGTGAAAAGTACTGAATTTCGAGACGTGGGCTCGGGGCTCGGGTTTTGCTAATTTCGGAATTTCTTAGTAAATACGATTATTTTTGCTTGGGTTTTATTCCCTCAACAAATTATGACGTAATTGTTCTGAATTTGGATAGATTCGACGCACGTGGAGGCCAATTCAAAGGGCAAAGGCGTCGCGGGCTAAGGATTTAGCCGGTTTGAGGTGAGTAATGTTTGTAAATGATGTCCTGAGGGTTCGAAACCCCGGATTTGCACATCGTAGTGCTATGTTATGTCGTTTACTGCTGGGGATTGTGACTTGGTCCATCCCGAATGATGATTTTACTACGTAATTGATTGAAACACATTGATATCATCATATTTGGGCATCTCGCCGATTATGTGAACCCTTCAGGGGTACTTGTCATTGTTTATTACATCATATTTGGGCATCTCGCCGGTTATGTGAACCCTTCAGGGGTATTATTTTGCATCTCGCCGGTTATGTAAACCCTTCAGGGGTATTGTTGCTGCATTGATTCATTTCATAAACTCGGTTTGAAACTTAAATGATAATTTCAAATGATTTAAATGGATCGGGTGGCACGCCGCCACGAGATGTGACATGCATGGATCGAGTGACACGCCGTCACGAAATATTGCGCTACTGAACCCCCCACAGTCAGCGCCGGGTACCCAGGGAACGGGTGGCACGTCCGCCACGATAGTCATGACTTGCATTGCGTTGCATTGCATTTGCATTGCATTTTTGGTTGTGTTGGTGTTGTTTCCATTTACTTCACGTTATCTATTTGAGATGTTACATGTTTTTACTATTCCATTGTGGATTGCTTTAAGTCTTATGTGTTTCTTACTTTCACTCATTATTTATATTTATTACTCTCTGAGTTAGAAGTACTCACATTACTCCCTGCACCATATGTGCAGATTCAGGCGTTATCGGTTCCACCCCGAAGTACTGACTACTACTATTGTCAGGATGGTGATTCGGAGATTACGAGGTAGCTATTGGCGTTCGCAGCCCGTATCTCTTTTATTTTGTTGCTTTCACTTTCTTCAAACAATTGTGCCAAAGATATTGTAATAGTTATTTTATTATTAGGATTTCCTTAGTGGCTCATAACTTTGTGGCACCCCGATCTGAGGGTTGTAGTCGGGATGATTTACTATATTTTTTCGCAATTTACTGTTATTAAACTTATATTATTTTCGTATTATTTAACTGTTAAAAAGAAGTTAGTTTGGATTGGCTGGCCTTGTCTTCATGAGAGGCGCCATCACGACCGGGTTGGGATTTTGGGTCGTGACAGAGTTGGTATCAGAGCCTAGGTTACATAGGTCTCACGAGTCATGAGCGGGTTTAGTAGAGTCTCGCGGATCAGTACAGAGACGTCTGTACTTATCTTCGAGAGGCTGCAGAACCTTTTTAGAAAAACTTCATATTCTTGACATCTCTATCGTGCGGTTTGATTCTACTGAGGCTTATGCCTTTATTTCCTTCATACTCAATCTTATGCGACGCGAAGCGCTTGTTATCAATTTGGCGTCGAAGAGTTGTAGTGGTACTACAGACGTGGTGCCAGATGCGTGTTCGGGCAGGCTATTATCGTGGTCTTGTGGAAGGGTGTTCTTATGTTCCAGCGAAGGAAAGGCAGTCGGACTGTGGGTGTCAATGTTTGGTTGATGAAGTAACAAGACTTGATATTTTCAAGCCTGACGGGATTTTCAATGTGATGCGGTGTCGTCATTCTTGTTTGAACGCATTATGGTTCGTCGGTGATACAGTCTTCTTGGATTTTGCCTTCGGGGCATGGTGTTTTGAAATGGTGCTTGAGGGGTGGTTACCAGGGATAGCTGTAGGCAGCGGTTCGAATCAAATTAGCATCTCTGATGGGGATGGCTCGAGAAAGATAATCTTCGAAGAGGCTTAGAGTCGGTAACATTTTCTTGGTTCGGGTGCTACAGAGATAGATTTCGATTTGATGCAAGAAGTGTTTCGCGGTGGTTGAAGTACTAGCAGGCCAAGTATGAGAAGCAGAGGTTGAGAAGTTGCTTAAAGGAGATGGTTTAACCGAAATAAGAGTGACAGATTAGCATATGGATTCTGTGGTAGGGTAGTCGCGTCCCTTGAGAAAGTGTAGAACGGTTTGGGAATCATGATGGAAGGTGATTTGGACTATGTACTTTATTTGGAGTGATGGTTATTGTACGAAGAAAGATCGAATATGGCGAAAAGGAGTTGTTTGAAATGAATAAGGGTGTGAATATCCGATTATCGTTTCAGGTGCAATATGATTTGAGTTTGTAAAGTATTGTTACACTTTCAGTTGCATGTTGCCATGGTTATTATGAAATGAGTTGAGTGAAGGGGTTCTAGCCAATGAAGTATTCATTCTACTAATAGTTCAGGAGTTATGAGAAATTCTTTTAATCTCGCGTAATGGTATCATGTGGATCGTGTTGCGTGCTGCAACAGTGTTATGTTGAGTACGGTCCCCTATACCTATTCCTGCGTATTTTTTTTCTCATTCTTGAGAAGGGTTAGTAACATCTGTTTGACCGTTTTATTCGTTATGCTGGCTGGATAATTCTTTTCCAAAGTTTGTTCCTCTTTATGTGTCATGTTCAAACTGTAACTTGTCGGCGCATTGATGTCGCCGTATGAGAGCTGAGTCGGTATTTGAGGTGACTTATTGCGTGAGCAGCTTGCACCGAGTAAGACGAGATTATTGGAGCTGAAATCTGTGCAATCAGATTTATATAAGGCACATTAAAAGGAAACATCAATATTCAGTTCAGAATGAGTTAATGGCTCTTGACAGGATGAGAGACTCCATGAATCATGGATTCGGTAGGTGGCTACGAGTTTCTACATGTTTCTTTAGTCGTGGCAGTATTGCGAGATTTGGAATAGAATTTATATGCGTCATGAGATATGTTGCGGGCACCAGATTCCTGAAATTTCAGCTATTGTGGTCGGAGGATGCTATTATGGGAAATCGACTTATATGGTGGGTTTGTGAATTTGCACTCCACCACTGCGTTTATCCCTGTTGGGATATTTTGATGGTCTTAGCCGTGTCTATCATTTTTGTTTTGTACACTATTGAGGGCTATGGGTCCAAAAGTGACTTTCTGTTACTCACTACAGTGGGTTTGATGTAATTTCGGGATAATTGATTAAAGCCTTATGAATTATATGCCCTACCGGTATGGGAGTTTATTATGTGTCGTGATTTCGATTAAAGGAAATTACTTTTAAAGGAGAAATGGATAGATTTCGGTTGGCACGATGTGCATATTACTTGTGATTCAGAGTTGAGGACGAGATCCTCACATTTTTAATATGATGTGAAAGGCTTAACTGGGCTATGAGCCGCGGTGGAAGTTATATAAGGACGAGATCCTTGTGATGAAAATTTATGTGTTTTAAACTCTCCCTCTGTTAAATTAAATTTGTACTATAGTACTGAAAGGGAGCCATGCTTGTTAGGCTTATTTGATAATTCTTCTATATATTTCTATGCACATTTAGCCATATTCGTGCTGTAATTATTGAGTTTTAACCTACAAGGTGAGTGCCTAGTTGGCGTTGAATGTGACTCGTAGATTCTAGTAAATGATTATGAGGTCTTAAAGCCTCGCGAATTGCTAGCAGTGTTGTGAAAATTTGAAATGAGGTTTCGGTTAAAATGAAGTTAATTGATGAAGCTGCAATTAAGTATGAACAACTATTATAACCAGAGACGTGATTATGGGCATACATATGATGGGCGTGTAAGCACGAGTTGCTACAGTCGGTTGAGACTAATACGCTGTGTTGAATTAATTGGGCTGTGAGAAATTTGGCTTGAAGTTTAAAAATGTGGATAAAAGAAATAATCTTCAATTGAGTAGGCGTTGTCGGATCCATGTTAAATTAACGGTGACGTAGAATCACCCGCAAGTGTGTGTAATGATACACATAGAAATTTAATTTCCTCGGAATAGTCCTTAGCACGTTCGAGGACGAACGTTTGTTTAAGTGGGGGAGAATGTGACAACCCGGCAAGTCGTCTCATGAGTTACCACTCCGTTTCCCCTATTTCCACCTCATTATGCTTCGTTATCTGTGTTTCATGTGATTGAGTTGAGTAGTTTGCGTTCGGAGTGGATTTGGTAAGAAATGAGACACTAAGTCTCCTTTAAGAAGGTTTAAGTTGGAAAAGTCAACTGGATGTTGACTTATGAGTTAGAGGGCTCGGATGTGAGTTCCGATGGTTCGGTTAGCTTTGGGAGGTGAATTATGACTTAGGAGTGTGATCGGAATTAGTTTTGGAGGTCCGGTGTAGAATTAAGCTTGAATTGGTGGAGTAGTATTTTGGCGATTTCTGGTTGTTAGGCGAGATTTTGATTCGAGGGTCGGAATGGAATTCCGAGGGTTGCTATAGCTTCGTATGGTGATTTCGGACTTAGGCGTATGTCCGGATTTGAAATTGGAAGTCCGTAGGACAATTCAACGCATTTTGGCGAATGTTGGAAAATAGAAGATTTTTGGAAAGTTTGACCGAGGAGTTGACTTTTTGATATCGGGGTCGGAATCCAGTTTTGAAGTCTTCATACGTCCGTTATGTTATTTATTACTTGTGTGCAAAATTTGAGGTCAATCGGACTCGATTTGATAGGTTTCGGCATCGAATGTAGAAGTTGGAATTTGTTAAGTTTCATTAGGCTTGAATTGGGGAATGATTCATGTATTTAGCGTTGTTTAATGCGATTTGAGGCCTCGACTAAGTTCATATGATGTTTTAAGATTTGTTGGTATATTTGGTTGAAGTCCCGAGGGCCTCGGATGGATTTTGGATGGTTGATGGAGTTTAACTTTGGCATTTCAAGAATGTGTCGATGTCGTATGTTCAAGAATAAGTGGTATAATATTATGCAAATGGACTCCAAATTCAGTTTTAATTGAATCATTAGATCCGTATCAAAATTTCGGAGCCATAGCAAAAAGAATCGTCCAATTCGGACATCGTATGAGAAAGTTATGCCTATTTTTCCGTCGAGGAAAAATCTGCAGAAATGTCAGATCTGCGATCGCAGATCTGACCGCAGATTGACCGCATTTTGACACAAAACATCGCAAACTAAGACAGAACTTGGGGCGAGATTTGCGACAAAAAATGCGAACCGCACAGGTGAAATGCGGACCGCATTTTTGGCATAGGGAATCGCATTTTTGACCTGACAGGGGTGTTTTAACCCGATTTTTGATACTTTAAGTAGAACTCAATGCCCATCTTGTTCTATAAGACCTATTTTCGTTACCCACGAAGAGGAACACCTCCAAAAACCATAGAATCACAACAAATAAACCTCAAAACCACATCCAAAGGAGATTATCTCGTGTAAATTCTTAAAGAAGGGGGTTTGACCATTCTAAACACATTTGAAGCTAGAGAGCTCGGATTGAAACAAGTTTTGAAGCAATTCTTGGAGGGTTTCCAAGAGAAACATCAGGGTGAGTATTCCTAACTCAATTTTGAAGGAATTACCTAAGATTATAGTTGTTTTTAGCATTTTTACTGGTATTTGGGTTGGGAAAATTGTGGAAACCCTAAGGCTTAGGTGTGAGGGTTAGAGGTCGATCCGGTGTCGGAATTCGACAAATTTTATATGGTTGAACTCGTGAGAAGATAAGGAACCCATTGGGGGTGAAAAGTACTGAATTTCGAGACGTGGGCCCGTGGCTCGGGTTTTGCTAATTTCGGAATTTCTTAGTAAATTCGATTGTTTTTGCTTGGGTTTTATTCCCTCAACATATTATGACGTAATTGTTCTGAATTTGGATAGATTCGACGCACGTGGAGGCCAATTAAAGGGCAAAGGCGTCGCGGGCTAAGGATTTAGCCGGTTTGAGGTGAGTAATGTTTGTAAATGATGTCTTGAGGGTTCGAAACCCCGGATTTGCACATCGTAGTGCTATGTTATGTTGTTTACTGCTGGGGATTGTGACTTGGTCCATCCCGAATGATGATTTTACTACGTAATTGATTGAAACTCATTGATATCATCATATTTGGGCATCTCGCCGATTATGTGAACCCTTCAGGGGTACTTGTCATTGTTTATTACATCATATTTGGGCATGTCGCCGGTATGTGAACCCTTCAGGGGTATTATTTGGCATCTCGCCGGTTATGTGAACCTTTCAGGGGTATTGTTGCTGCATTGATTCATTTCGTAAACTCGGTTTGAAACTTAAATGATAATTTCAAATGATTTAAATGGATCGGGTGGCACGCCGCCACGAGATGTGACATGCATGGATCGGGTGACACGCCTTCACGAAATATTGCGCTACTGAACCCCCCACAATCAGTGCCGGGTACCCAGGGAACGGGTGGCACGTCCGCCACGATAGTCATGACTTGCATTGCATTTGCATTGCATTTTTGGTTGTGTTGGTGTTGTTTCCATTTACTTCACGTTATCTATTTGAGATGTTACATGTTTTTACTATTCCATCATGGATTGCTTTTAGTCTTATGTGTTTCTTACTTTCAGTCATTATTTATATTTATTACTCACTGAGTTGGAAGTACTGACATTACTCCCTGCACCATGTGTGCAGATTCAGGCATTATCGGTTCCACCCGGAAGTACTGACTACTACTATTGTCAGGGTGGTGATTCGGAGATTACGAGGTAGCTATTGGCGTTCGCAGCCCGTATCTCTTTTATTTTGTTGCTTTCACTTTCTTCAAACAATTGTGCCAAAGATATTGTAATAGTTATTTTATTATTAGGATTTCCTTAGTGGCTCATGACTTTGTGACACCCCGATCTGAGGGTTGTAGTCGGGATGGTTTACTATATTTTTCCGCAATTTACTGTTATTAAACCATACTTATATTATTTTCGTATTATTTAACTGTTAAAAAGAAGTTAGTTTGGATTGGCTGGCCTCGTCTTCATGAGAGGCGCCATCACGACCGGGTTGGGATTTTGGGTCGTGACATTATGATGACCCAACCAGTGATTTTGTGTATTTGCATTGTGTTTCCCCTTTGGATGCTTCACGCATATGCACTTGTGATTTTATTATTTAAGGGGTTTGTTAGTTTCGCTCCGGAAATATTCTGGATTGATTTGAACCCTTTGATTCTTGGCTTAGAAGCCTAAGTTGATTTATGTTGTTTTGCCGATAATTGGTAATTTGAGGTTTAAAAATTTGACCGTAGGTTTACTTTTGGCTATCAGGTTCGGGATTTGGTTTTGGGACTTGGAATAAGTCTGTTATGCTATTTAGAACTTGTCTATAAAATTTGGTGTCAATTGGACTTGATTTGATAGGATTCGGACACTTGGTTGCAATTCTAGAGGTTCTTGAACTTTTCTTTAAAATTCATGCGTTTTGATGTCTTATTCTTAGATCTAGATATTATTACAGTGTTTGTATCACGCGAGCAAGTTCGTATGATGCTTTTTGACTTTTGTTAATGTTTGGTTTCGAGCCTCGAGGGCTCAGATGTGTTTCTGACTTGATTCGGAATGGTTTGAACTGAATAGCAATTGCGATACCTTGTTCCCATATGCAAAGATTAGGCTTGAGCCGGGTAGCTCACACTTGTGATCAACTAGTTGCATTTGCACGGAGGATAGACTTCGCAATTGCGAGGTTTGTGCCACATTTGAGATACCTCCTGGGGTAGACTATAGTCGCATTTGTGATTGAATCTTCGCAATTGTGAATCCGGTGTCACAGTTAGGACATCTACAACTAAACGAAAGTAAGAAAAGTCGGGATTTTAATCTTATTTCTCATATTTTAGAACCCTAGACTCGATAGGAGGCGATTTAGAGAGGGGATTTTTATCAATAAAACATTTGGTAAGTGATTCTAATCAATTTCCAACTATATTTCATGATTATATCTTAGATTTAATATCAAATTTATGAGAATCAAAGAGGAAAATTGAGAAATTTTGTCAAGTTTTTGAAAAATGAAGAATTGGGTTGTGAGAGTCAATTTAGACTCGGATTTGAAAACAAACCACATATATGGACTCGTTGGGGTTATGGGTAGTCGGAATATACCCTTAGACCCCGATTTTGATCAACGGCCAGAGGGTTGAGTTTTGATGACTTTTTGGAAAATATGTAAAGATCATAGCTTTATCTACTGTAAGTAATTTCTCTTGCATTGTTTGATGTTATTAAGTCGATTTTGGTTTGATTTGAACCATGTGGAGGCAAATTTTAGTGTAAAAGATATTTCTGAGGGCTGAGTTGGCCTAGTTGAGGTGAGTATCTTGCCTAACTTTGTGTGGGGGAACTACCCCTTAGGGTTTGGGTTTATTGTGCTATTTGTGTTATGCGAAAGCCGTGTACCCAAGGTGACGAGTGGGTACACGGGCTATTTGTGGTATTTGACCGGTTTAGGCGATTTAGACTCTTTCCATGCCTTGAATTGAATTGTTATAACATGTCACATATTTCATTGTTAATCTACTCTTACATGCTTAATTTGACATTGTAGCACTTGTTCTATCTCTGACTTGTTATATTTGCTCTCATATGTTTTAGTTGAAGTTGTTATTTTCCTTATTGCCTTGTTACCTCTTTATTGTTAAATTTTTCTTACTTGAGGTTGTTGTTTCGTGGAATATCTTCTTGTTGAGGTTTTAGGTATCTTTCCTTGTTGAGTATTCCTCATTCATCTTGATGTTATTGAGATTATTGTATACGTTGCGATTGAGCCATGGGCTATTTGTTGTGGGAACACTAGTATTGTTGATCTTTTGGCAAGTTGTGGCTTATAGGCACTTGTAGTGCGAGTTGTTGTAATATTGATAAACATGTGGTAGTATAAGGCTAGGGGTTGATACACATGCAGTGAGATAAGGTGGGCTTGATATGCGTGTTGCTAGTAGGGGAACTACTTGTAGCCACGCGGTGAGATAAGGTGGGCTAAAACGCGTGTAGATATCTCGGGAAAATGATTTTAAAACTAAATGTAAGGCTCACGAAGTGGTATAAGGAAAGATTGTGATTGAAATTGTCAAATGTGAAAATGAGGCGGTACCTCGGTTGTAATTTGTTGTTGTGCACTCTATGTTAAAAGGCTTGTTGGTTGAATCGTTCTTGTTGATTCTTCATTGCCTTACTTGAAATAACTCGTATTTGATTCCTTGTTCTTTGATCATGTGTTTACTCTTTGTTGCCTTTACCGCTTAAACTTTTGTAGTTAACTTACATTATTGAACTGTTTACTTGTCATTTACTTCCTCGCCTTCCATATTTAGGCTGTATTATACTCTGTTAGTTCTCTTTTATCATAGTAGGTGTATTGACTTGACCTCATCACTACTCTATCAAGGTTAGGCTTGATACTTACCGGGTACCATTGTGGTGTACTCATACTACGTTTCTGCAGAATTTTGTGTAGATCTAGGTACATCTGCCTGTGCTGGATGCTAGTGATTGATTGACTTGCTACTTTTCAGAGACTTCAAGGTATACATGCTCGACATCTGCAGGCCAAGGGGTCGCCCTTCGTTATCTTCTCATTACTGTTATTTCTTTTATCAAACACTGCTGTAGTAGAGGTTTTAGGATATACTGTAGAGCCTATTACTCAGTTCCACTGGTTTTGGGAATTATGTGTTGGTGTTCTTGTTTGGGAACTTATATGAGCTTATCGATTTTATTTTAGTAACTTAGTTGGTTATTTCTGTTAAGCTATTATTAAATGTCAGGCTTACATAGTCTTAGGGACTAGGTAGTATCACGACATCCTAAGGTGGGAAATTGGGGTCATGATAACTTAGTATCAGAGCTCTAGGTTCATAGATGCTACGAATCATAAGCAATTTTAGTAAAGTCTTCCAAATCAGTTCAGAGACGTCTGTGTTTATCTTCGAGAGGCTACGAAACTGTTAGGAAATTCCACTCTTCTTTGATTCCTTATGGTGCAAATTTGTTGACTTCGAAACCTGAATCTTTGTCTTTCTATTCTTTCATAGATGGTGAGGACATGCAGTGCTGGATACGACGATAAGACACCAGCGCCCCTTGCTAGAGCCGCGAGAGGCCGGGGCAAGGGCAGAGGTCGAGGAGGAGCAGGTGGTGCAGCTAGAGCACATGCTCGAGCTGCGACTGAGGAGCCACCTATAGGTCTAGTTGGGGGAGAGGCACCCAAGGAGCCTGTTGTCACCCTAGCACTTCAGGAGACCCTATCATAGTTTATGAGCATGTTCAGTGCTCTAGCTCAGGTGGGATTAATCCGCCTCGCACCAACTACATTTCAAGCCAGGGGAGGAGCCCAGAATCCCGCAGCCCGTACTCCAGAGCAATAGGTCCATGTTGATTAGGTCCTGGGGGTTATGCCAGTGCAGCCTGTTGTTCTGGTTCTGCCCGTGGTCAGGGAAGCGGTATCTTTGGAGGAGCAACTTAGACATGAGAGGTTCAAGAAGTATCATCCTCCTACTTACAGTGGCCTAGCTACCGACGACGCGCAGGGTTTTCTAGAGAAGTGTCACCGCATCCTCCGCACCATGGGTATTGTGGAGTCGAGCGGATAGGAAGGCCAAGAGGCCTCGATATTCGAGAGGATATAGTGGTCTCCGCACTCCAGTTGTGACCTTTCATGGTAGGGGCTATGTGAGCCGCCCATTTGATCAAGCACTTCCAAGCTTCGGGAGGATATAGTGGTGGCCGCACTCTAGTTGTAGCCTGTCATGGCAGGGGCTATGTGAGTCGCCCAGTTCATCAAGCACCTACCAAGCTTCTAGTAGTGTTCCGGCTATTCTGGGGTCTCAGGTTGCCCATTTCGCTCAGACACTATCCAGTGCACCTCCTGCATGGGGTGCCTTCAGCGATTAGTCTAGCCGACCAGGACAAGATTAGTATTAGTAGCCACGAATACCGAGAGCTTGCTTAAATTATGGTGGTACCAGACATATGGTGAGGGATTGCCCCAGTCTCAGTGGGGTGCACCTCCACAAACTACACAGGGTCCAAAAACTTCTCAAGCTATGGTTGATGTTACAGTTACCACTCCATCTGCACAGCCAGCTAGGGGTGGATGTCAAGCGGGTAGAGGTCGTCCTATAGGGGGAGGCTAGGCCAGATTCTATGCTTTTTCGGGTAGGAAAGTGGTTGTTGCATCGGATGCTATGATCACAGTATGGATCCAGTTTGTCATAGGGATGCATCAGTCTTATTTGATAGAGGATCCACTTATTCATATGTGTCATCTTACTTTGCTCCGTATTTGTATATATCTTATTATTCTTTGAGTTCCTGTGTAAGTGTCCATGTTTGTGGGAGATTCTATTGTTGCGGACCGTGTGAATCGATCGTGTTTAGTTATTATTGGTGGTTTTGAGACCAGAGTTGATTTATTATTACACAATATTATAGACTTTCATGTGATCTTAGGCATGGACTACCTATCAGGCTATTCTGGATTGTCATGCCAAGACTGTGACATTGGCTATGCCGGTTTTGCCACGGTTGGAGTGGAGGGGCACATTGGATTACATTCCTAGTAGGGTTGTTTCCTTATATTAGGCACATCAGATGGTTGAGAAGGGGTTTGAGGCACATCTAGCCCTTGTGAGGGATGTTAGTGCTGATAATCCTACCATTGAGTCAGTTATAGTAGTGAGGGATTTCCCAGATATATTTCCAGCAGACTTACAGGGCATGCTGCCCGATAGAGATATCGCTTTGGGTACTAACCTGGTGCCGGGAACTCAACCCATTCTTGTTCCACCATATCGTATGGCACCAGTAGAGTTGAAGGAGTTAAAGGAACAACTGCAAACGTTGCTTGATAAGGGTTTCATCCGGCTTTGTGTGTCACCTTGGGGTGCTCCTCTTTTTTTTTGTAAAGAAGAAGAATGGATCGATGAGGATGTATGTTGAGAATAGGTAGTTGAACATGGTTACAATGAAAAACCAGTATCCATTACCACGCATTAATGACTTATTTTACCAGCTTGAGGGTGCTAGAGTGTTCTTGAATATTGATTTGAGGTCAGGGTATCATCAGTTGAAGATTCAGGATCCGGATATTCCTAAGACTGCTTTCAGGAATCGGTATGGTCACTACGAGTTCCGGATGTCATTTGGGCTGACCAACGATCGAGAAGCATTTATGCACCTGAAGAATAGTGCATTCCAGTTGTATCTTGACTCATTCGCCATTGTGTTTATTGACAACATCCTGGTGTACTCCTGTAGCCAGGAAGATCATGAGTAGCATTTGAGGATCGTGCTTCCGACCTTGAGGGAGAAGAAGTTGTATGCCAAATTCACAAAGTGCGAATTCTAGCTTGATTCGGTGGCGTTTCTGGGTCATGTGGTGTCCAGTGAGGGGATTAAGGTAGATGCAAAGAAGATTGAGGTAGTTTCAGAGTTGGCCCAGACCGTCTTCAGCTACAAAGATTCAGAGTTTTCTTGGTTTGGCTGGGTATTATCGCTGTTTCGTAGAGGGTTTCTCATCCATTGCTACTCCTATGACTAGATTGTCCTAGAAGGGTGCTCCTTTTCAAATGGTCTGACGAGTGTGAGGCGAGCTTTCAAAAGATCAAGACTACTTTGACTACTGCCATAGTGTTGGTGTGTCCTACGGGTTCGAGGTCTTGTACTATGTATTGTTATGCATCTTGTGTTGGGCTAGGCGTAGTATTAATGCAAGATGGTAGGGTGATTGGCTACGCGTCTTGGCAGCTAAAGGTTTATGATAAGAATTATCTGGTAGACTTGGAATCGGCAGCTGTTGTTCATGCATTGAAGATTTGGAGGCACTACTTGTACGGTGTTCTATGTGAGGTCTAAACCGACAATCGGAGTCTCCAGCATTTGTTCAAGAAGAAAGATCTTAACTTGCGCCAATGGAGATGGTTAGAGTTGCTTAAAGTCTATGACATAATTATTTTGTATCATCACGGGAAGGCCAATGTGGTGGCTGATGCCTTGAGTAGAAAGGAGGAGAGTATGGGCAGCTTGGCGTATCTACCGGCAGTAGAGAAGCCACTAGCCATGATGTTCAAGCCTTGGCCAATCAGTTTGTTAGATTGGATGTTTCAGTATGATGACCCCCAAAGAAAAGGTACAGTAAGGCGATGCCAGGGAGGTTTCTATCAGAGATGACGGTGTGTTGCGGATGCAGGGTCATATGTGTGTGCCCAATGTATATGGGTTATGTGAGTTGATCCTTGAGGAGGTCCACAGTTCGCGGTACTCCATTCATCCAGGTGCCGCTAAGATTTATCAAGATTTGAGGCAGCTCTATTGGTGGAGGAGAATGAAGAAGATATAGTGGAGTATGTGGCTTGGTGCTTGAACCGTCAGCAAGTAGAGAATGAGCATCAGAGGCCGGGCAGCTTGCATTAGAGACTTGAGATTCCCGAGTGGAAGTGGGAGTGTGTTACCAAGGACTTCATTTGCTTTAGAGACATGATGCAGTATGGGTACTTGTAGACAGGTTGGCCAAGTCGGCTTCTTTCATTTTGATGCTAACTACCTATTGTTCAGAGCAGCTGGATCAAATCTATATCTATGAGATTGTTCGTCTCCACGATGTACCAGTATCCATTATCTCTAACTGAGGCACATAATGCACATCACGTTTCTGGAGAGCAGTGCATTATGAGTTAGGCACACTGGTTGAGTGGACTACAGCCTTTCACCCCTTGACGGACGAACAGTCCAAGCGCACCATTCAAATATTAGAGGATATGCTTCGTGCCTGTGTTATGTATTTTGGGGGTTCTTGGCATTAGTTCTTGCAGCTTGCGGAGTTTGCCTACATCAACAGTTACCAATTGAGTATTCAGATGGCTCTTTATGAGGCCCTATATGGGAGATAGGGTCATTCTCCATTTGGTTGGTTTAAGTCGAGAGAGGCTACGTTGTTTGGCACAGATTTGGTTCGAGATGCCTTGGAGAAAGTTAAGTTGATTCAGGATCGGCTTCGTAAAGCACAGTCTAGGCAGAAGAGTTATGTTGATCGAAGGGTTCGAGATATAGCATTTATGGTAGGAGAGAGGGTTTCTGTTACACCTCATGTTTCTTACGTGAGAGTACATCGTAAGTCAATTGATGTGAGCTCAGAAAGGAGATCATCTTTGAAATTTCATAAAGTAAGTTAATCAAGTTACCTTGGAGGTTACAAATCATTAAGATCATAGATAACAAGTACCAATGGGTTTGAAAGGCTTAGAAGCTATACGAATCGAAGAAAATAAGTTTCATCGAGAGTCGACAAGTAAGGAATGTTATGCAAGTAATTTGGGGTGAGACTATGGTTCTTAACATGATAAGGAGGTTATGTTATGAGTTATTTAAGATCGTATCATAGTCGTGTGTTACGTTTTGAAGTCAAGCGAGTTGTGGAACAAAAGTTGGCAAAGGTCATCATAAGTTACATTCATAATGTGTTGAAAATTAGGTAAAATGTAGCAGAGCATTTCTCCTAATATACTTGGAATTACAGGATGAACTACATATCAATTTCAAGATCTACGAGTCTAGTTTCAAATGCATTAAACTATTCTTCAATACGATATTGGAGTAGAGAGATATCACATTTTCGCGACACTGCGCAAGTAGCTCCCAATGGGACCTAGTTAGGCGGTGGACGACCCTTGAACATTTTAAATGGTATGGACGGCTCAGTTTTTGTTATATTCGACCAAGGACAGTTCCCAAACTCTCTCAACACCTCCCTAACAATCCTCCATGGTTCCAAGCCGAATCCAAGGTGGTTTTGCCTTGACCTAACCTCAATAATTAGCCTAAGTAAAGAAACGAGTCTCAATGGTGTTGTGATGGCATAAGGGTGGTTGTAAGCTAAGGGAGGATTTGGTTAGTTTTCTAATTATATAAGGTATGTATAACACCCTATTGCTTGGGCTTAAGGTTATCTATGTGTTGGTTATGTTATTTGGATCAAGAATTACAAGATAGAACTTGAAGTTGTATAAGAAGTTGTTGTCTCTTATTGGACTATTTTGAAGTTGTGTATATGACTTCATATGTCTAGATATTATGGAAAATAAGTTGGCTATGATGTTGTTAGTATGATTATATTGGTTTATATGCAAATCTTGTTGAGGAAATTGGTAATTAGCAAGGCACTTGGAAGTTGTCCATTATGATATTATCCTGTGTTAGGCTATTTCAAGTAACTTTGAAATTGAGTACAAGATTTGAAATTCTTTCAAAAGGTATTGGTTATTATACTGTATATATTACTAAGTTCAAGAATGAATGATCATCGGGTTGAAGGGTGCTAAAGGGATTCAATTCGAGCTTGCCGCTCGTCGTGATATGTTGATGACCTATAAATAAAATATTTTGTACCCTATTGTTGATGTTGTTCTTATTTTATTGCTCTGGTTATTGTTGTTGTTGTTGGTATATTGTATTTGAGGAGGCCCTTGTTACAGGGGAGATGCTGCCCAAATTTACTTAAACAAGCTACTAGTTTAAGTTGCGGACTTAGCCTTTACTCCACACTGATTTTGAATCTCCTTATGTTGCGGTATATTGAGTTGAGTTGTTTGAAGAATTGCTTGGAAGCTATTAAGGACTCAACAGAGTCAAGGTATGTTAAGGATATCCCTTCTTTCCTTTTTGCATGATCCATATGATACAACTAAACGAGCAATACAATAAAAACTAGGGTTGCCTATGTTCTTGATTCCCCATATGTTCTATTATATAGTATGTTCATGGTTCTCAGAAAATACATAAGAGATAAAGTTTATTTAGTGATATTAACCGAAGGTATACAGATCTTATGACATCCCGAGAGATCTTATTGACTTACGTCTTATGCATTACATTCATTTATATAGGTATATTGACCCATGAACAGATGGCGTTATATACGCATATATTATATGTATATGGGGTATGGGGAAAGGTTATGATGCTATATACGCACCACCACCTGATCAGCTGGCATACGTTGATGATTTCGCCCACAGATGCCGAGATGATATGATGGGATACCCTCAGAGTCTTGATGATGTTATGTACAAATATACCTATGCATGATATGACATTTATACGCATATTCCTTATATTATAAATATTTTATGATTCACAGAGCTATCCAGACTTACAAGTTTAGTTCTTTACTCCATTTTTTTCATGTCTTTTATATACTACTTTCATGCCTTACATACTCGGTACTTTATTTGTACTGACGTCCCTTTTGGCTGGGGACGCTGGTCCCGATAGATAGGTTGACAGTCTTCCTAGTAGGCTATTAGCTCAGCAGAAGGAGTTGGTGCACTCTACTCGCTCCGGAGTTGCCCATTTGGTCAGTATGCTTTGGATATGTATAGTAGTGTATGGCGGGGCCCTGTCCCAGCCTTTATGACGTTTATGTACTCTTAGAATCTTGTAGACATATATCATGTATATGGATGATTGTATGGCCTTGTCGGCCTCTGTTTTGAGTGTACAAATGATCATTTCGGTCGTATAGGCCCGTATGTCACATGTATGAGTTTGTATACCAAGTTGGGTCATCCTATGTCTAGTATTATAGTGTTTTTTTAATGTTTTATTATAGATATCACATGACGGCCTTTCTGGCCCACTTGACGGTGGTATGATAGGAAAGATATGTTACGTTTATACTCGGTTGAATAAGGCACCGGTTGCCCATCGCGACCCTACGGTTTGGGTCGTGACAGTTTTACTCCTGATTTTACCTATGAAGTATGTGAAGAGGTTGGGGAAGATGGGAAAGTTGAGCCCTAGTTACATCGGTCCTTTGGAAATCCTTGAGAGAGTTGGCGAGGTGGCCTACAAGCTTGCATTTCCACCCAGCCTATCGTCGGTACACCCGGTGTTCCATATTTCTATACAGGGGAACGCCCTGGCCTTTGGATCTATTCACAAACAGTTGCCTAATGGCTAGGATACTAGTAAAGTAATGATAAGAGCTATAAGTTATGAGACGAATAAGCACATTAGTCAACATTCGAGGACGAATGTTCCTGAGGAGTGGCTAATGTCACACCCCATTTTTTTGTACGTGAGAGTACGTCGTAAATCAATTGATGTGAGCTCATAAATGAGATCATCTTTGAAAGTTCATAAAGTAAGTTAATCAAGTTATCTTGGAGGTTACAAATCTTTAATATCATGGGTAACAAGTACCAAGAGGTTGGAAAGCTTAGAACTAAACGAATCGAAGAAAACAAGTTTCGTCGAAAGTCGACGAGTTGGGACTGTAATGACATGTACTTTGGGGTGAGACTAGGGTTCTTAACATGATAAGGAGGTTATGTTATCACTTATTTTATTCATATCACAGTTGTGTTACGTTTTGAAGTAAAGCGAGTTGTGGAACAAAAGTTGGCAAAGGTCATCACAAGATACATTCATAATGTGCGGAAAATTAGGTCAAATGCAGCAGAGCTTTTCTCTTAATATACTTGGAATTACAGGATGAACCACATATCAAATTGAAGATCTACGAGTTTAGTTTCCGACGCATTAAATTGTTCTTCGATATGACATCGGAGTAGAGAAATATTTGCGCTTTCGCAAGATTGCACAAGCGGCTCCCAATGGGACCCACTTAGGCGGTGGACGACCCTTGAACATTTTAAAGGGTTTCCACGGCTCTTTTTTTTTTTTTCATTTTTGACCAAGGACAGTTCCCAAACTGACTCAACATCTCTCTGACTGTCCTCCATGGTTCCAAGTCGAATCCAAGGTGGTTTTTCCTAGACCTAACCTCAAAAATTAGCCAAAGTGAAGAAAAGAGTCTCAACAGTGTTGTGATGCCATTAAGGTTGCTTGTAAGCTAAGGGAAGTTTTTGTTTGATTTTTTTCTGATTATTTAAGGTATGTATTAAACCCTATTGCTTGGGCTTAAGCTTATCTATGTGTTGGTTAAGTTATTGTATGAATAATTACAAGATAGAACATGAAGTTGTATAAGAAGTTGTTGTATCTTATTGGACTATTTTCGAGTTGTGTATATGAATTCATACGTCTGGAAATTATGGAAAATAAGTTGGCTATGATATTGTTATCATGATTATGTTGGTTTACATGTCAATCTTGTTGAGGAAATTGGTAACTAGAAAGGCACTTGGATGTTGTCCATGGTGATATTATCTTGTGTTATGCCATTTCGGGTAACTTTGAAAATGAATACAACGTTGGAAATCCATTAATAGGTATTGGTTATTATACTGTATATATTACTAAGTTCAAGAAGGAATGATAATGGGGTTGAAGGGGGAGAAAGGGATTCAATCCGAGCTAGCAGCACGTCGTGATATGTTGATGACTTATTAATCAAAATATTTTGTACCCTATTGTTCATGTTGTTCTTATTGTATTGCTTTGGTTGTTGTTTTTTTTTGGTATATGGTATTGTAGGAGGCCCTTGTTACATGGGAGATGCTGCCCAAATTTACATAAACGAGTTTCTAGTTTAAGTTGCGATTTAGCCTTTACTCAACACTGATTTTGAATCTCCTTATGCTATGGTAGATTGAGTTGACTTGTTTGAAGAATTTCTTGGAAGGCATTAAGGACTCAACGGAGTTAAGTTATGTTAGGGCTATACCTTCTTTCCCTTAGGCATGATACATATGATACAACGAAACGAGCAAACACACAACTTTCACAAATGCCTCTATTCTTTCAAGTACTATTGTTTCCTATGTTCTTGATTCCCCATATCTCATATTATTATATCGTCTGTTCATGGGTCTCAGAAAAGACATAAGTGATAAAGTTTATTTTGTGATATTATTCGAAGGCATATTGATCTTATGACATCCCGAGAGACTTATTGACTTACTTTTTATGCATTGGATTCGCCTATACATGTATATTGACCCATGACCATATAATATTATATACACGTATAATATATGTATATGTTGTATGGGAAAAGGTTATGGCATTATGTACGCACCACCACCTGATCAGTTTGCATATGTCGATGATTTCTCCCACAGAGGCCGAGATGATATGATAGGATCCCTCAGAGGCTTGATGATGTTATGTACGCATATACCAATACATTATATGACATTTGTATGCATATGCATGACGTTACAAATGTTTCATGATTCACAGAGCTATTAATCAAACTTATAGGTTTAGTCCTTTACTCCATGTTTCTTTCATGTCTTTCATATACTTCTTTCATGGCTTACATACTCGATACATTATTTGCACCGACGTCCCTTTTTCCTGGGGATGCTGCGATCCATGCCCGTTGGTCCCGATAGATAGGTTAATAGTCCCCTACTGGGCTATCAGCTCAGTGGAAGGTGTTGGTGCACTCCACTTGCTCCGGAGTTGCCTGTTTGGTCAGTATGCTTTAGACACGTATAGATTAATATGGCAGGGCTCTGTCCCAGCTTTTGTTGACGTTTATGTACTCTTAGAGGCTTGTTGACATATGTCATATATATGGATGGTTGTATGGCCTTGTCGGCCTATGTTTTGAGTGTACAAATGATTATTTCGGTCGTATGGGCCCGTATGTCACATGTATGAGTTCGAATACCATGTTGGGTCGTCCTATGTCTAGTATTCCTTTATTTTTTATTCTAGATATCTCATGATGGCCCTTCTGGCCCGCTTACCCATGATGGTATTATTAGAATGATATGTTACGTTGTTACTCGATTGAGTAAGCCACGGGGTGCCCGTCGTGGCCCTTCGGTTTGGGTCGTGGAAAAAGCAATAAGAGAATTTGAAGGTAGATACAAGTTTCAATAAGTAAAAGAAGCAAGGTGAAGAAGGATATGAGGTACCGAGTTAGTAAATATTATCGATATTTACAATTCAGGGAGAGAAATATAAAGCATTCTGAGTTACTTTCAACAGTAGCAGAGATATATACAATTGGCCACACCCATCTCAGTTATGCCCTATGGGAGCTAGCAAATATAGTTTAAGAGAAGGATGGGATACCAGGATCCAGCTTAAGTTAGAGTAAGCCAAAATTATGGATGGATTGTTATCATTAGCTAATATTTCTGAAGCATAGTGCAAACGTGGTAATAGATCTCCTTGTGAACACCCAGATGGTGAACTCTGGAAGAGTACAACTAGATATAAATACTAGAATATTCAGATATTTCAAAAGATAGGCAGTGGAATACTAGAAGGGATAAATATTTACCTTAGTATGACTCCCGCACCTAATAAAAAAAAAATAGAGAGAGTGTTAGGCATCATAAGGAACCAATGAGATGAAGCAAGGGGAGCTAAAATTGAAAAAACATTTTATTGAAGTTTTCAGAATAAAGTGATAGACATAAATATTAGAATGAGAAGAGAGTAAGTGAAGCATTATGAGTAAGATGTGATAAATGGGTGGTAATGGAAAATCGAAATATGACAGAATGACAGAGTCTATAGCCAAGTGAAGGGAAAGACAAGAGGTGTTACAACCCATATTCGCTTACGTTGGATCACGCCATAAGTTAGTCGATGTAAATCCGAGAAGAGATTATCTTTGAGATGATAAGAAGTTAATCCTAAATGTCTTAACAGATACAAGGGTGTATAAGAGAGGTTAACAAGTATTAGAAGTTAAACGAATCAAGGATGTTGTAACCTTTGGGTAAATCTAGAGGTGCTTAATATTCCCAAGAGGTCGTATTTTAAGGTATTTGAATCATATAATATCCGTATTATAAGTCTTGAAGTTAAACGAGTTATGATACAAAATTCGATAAAAGTTGTAGCAACTTACGTTCATAATTTTACTTAAATTTTAGGTCAAATGTCATTAAGATTTTCTCCCAATTTACTTGGAATTATCTACCCAGCAAATATATATGAGTCTAGTTTCTAAAGCATTAGACCGTTCGTATACATGACATCTGTCTACAAACCTCTAAGAGTACATAAACATCATAAAGGTCGGGACAGGGCCCCGTTATACCAATCAATACATGTCCAAATCATACTGACCAAATAGGCAACTCCGGAGCAAGTAGAGTGCACCAACACCTTCCGCTGAGCTAATAGCCTACTAGGAGGACTCTCAACCTGTCTATTGGGACCAGCGGGCATGAAACGCAGCATCCCAAGCAAACAGGACGTCTATACAAATAAAGTACCAAGTATGTAAGGCATGAAGCAGTATATAAAAGACATGAAAGAAACATAGAGTAAATAACTCAACCTGTAAGTCTGAATAGCTCTGTAAATCATGAAACATTTATAATTTCATGAATATGCATATAAATGTCACACCATGCATAGGTATATGCGTACATGACATCATCAAGCCTCTGAGAGCATTCCATCAATATCATTTCGGCCTCTGTGGGTGAAATCATTAATGTATACCAGCAGACAAGTGGTGGTGCGTATATAACGCCTTAATCTTTTTCATTACCCATATACATATAATATACATATATATGACGCCATCTGGTCATGGGTCAATGTAAATTTTATGAATGCAATGCATAATGAAGTAAGTCAATAAGATCTCTTCGGATGTCATAAAATCAATATGCCTTCGGTTGCTGTCACGAAGTAAACTTTATCAACTTACGTATTTTCGGACACCCAAGAATAGACGATATAGTAATAGGACATATAGGGAATCAAGAACATAGGCAACCCTAGTACTTCTAAGAATATAGTCATTTGTGAAAGTTTTGTGTTTGCTTGTTTCGTTGTATCATATGGATCATGCCAAAAGGAAAGAAGGGATAACCTTAACATACCTTAACTCCGTTGAGTCCTTAGTATCTTCCAAGCAATTCTTCAAACAACTCAACTCAATCTACCACAGCGTAAGGTGATTCAAAATCAGTGTTGAGTAAAGGCCAAGTCCGTAACTTAAACTAGTAGCTCATTTATGTAAATGTGGGCAGCATCTCCCCTGTAACAAGGGCCACCTCCAGTACCATATACCAACAACAACAACCAGAGAAATACACCAACATATAAATATCAATAACAAAACACCATATAATAACAACAAGTCACAACTACTTCACGACGAGCGGCAAGCTCCGATTGGAATCCCTATAACCCATATCACCCCTTATAGACTTCTTACATTAACTTAAAAGTATCATTAACATGATAATGAATTCATTCATCAATGATTCCATCCTTATACCATATATTTATAATAAAGGAAACAATCCA
The DNA here is from genome assembly GCA_002018475.1 of Nicotiana obtusifolia. Lineage (NCBI taxonomy): Eukaryota > Viridiplantae > Streptophyta > Magnoliopsida > Solanales > Solanaceae > Nicotiana > Nicotiana obtusifolia. The sequence continues at coordinate 32,624 of MCJB01010388.1, read as the reverse complement.
CAACTCCAACTATCCTCAATTAGCAATTTTATTCACTAGTTAATGTCTAGTCCATCCATTTAACTTAATCAACATCAAGATAACCTTAAGAAAATGCAAGAACACAATCCACATACCTCCTACAGTAGCTTCAAGTCAAAATCCAATTTATGTTTAGCTTATAACAGCCCTCAATGATAATACAACACCATAGAACTAACTTAAGCTAATCCAAGTATTATCTTGTATTTTATCATCCTAACAACTTAACCTACATATAAGAAAGCTTAGGCAGTAGGCTGTTATAATCACCTTAACCGGTAGTAAAAAACTGAAATTTCAGCGAAACACAGCCCATATCTATCCTCAACGACAACACAACCTCAAAGAGTTGTTGTTCTTCACTAGAACTAACTTTTGATGTTGAAATATGGTGTAATCACTTTGGAATCGCTTCAAACCCTTATGGTATCTGTTTAGGAGGGTTAGGAGGAGTGTGGTGATGATGTGGGGTCGAAAAATGAGAAATAAAGGTCGTCCAAATCGTTTTAGAGTGAAGTAGGTCGACCATCACCTAAGTGGATCCCATTGGGAGCTGCTTGTGCAGTCTCGCAAAAACGCGTATATCTCACTACTCCGATATCGTATCGACGAACGGTTTAATGGGTTGAAAACTAGACTCATAGATCATCAATTTTTTAGGTGTTTCATACCGTAGTTACAAGTATATTAGGAGAAAGGCTCAGCTACATTTGACCTATTTTTCAGCACATTTATGAATGTAACTTGTGATGACCTTTGCCAACTTTTGTTCCACAACTCACTTGACTTCAAAATGTAATACCCGACTATCATACTACTAAAAAACCTCATAACATAACCTCCTTATCATGTTAGGAACCCTATTCTCATCCCAAAATTACATGTTATGACATTCCCAACTTGTCGACCTTCGACGAACCTTCAAGTCATTTAGCTTCTAAGCCTTCCAACCCTCTTGGTACTTGTAGTTCGTGATCTTAAACATTTGTAACCTCCACGGTAACATGATTAACTTACTTTATATACTTCCATAGATGATTTTATTTCTTAGCTTACATTAATTGACTTACGACATACTCTCACGTACGAAAACATGGGGTATACCATCATTCCCCCCTTGGAACATTCGTCCTCGAATGTTGATTGTTGCGCTTATCAATATTATGGCTTATAGCTCTTACAAATACCTTAATACTGTCCTTGCCATCCAGGCAACTATTATGTGAATAAATCCAAAGGCTAGGGCATTCCTCACTTTAGGCCTCTTTCTCACACCACGACCTATGGTCGGAATTCTTCCAATCTCGTAAACGTTGCTACCTTCTGTCGTGCAGCCTATATGACTCTGTCCTTGTGTGTATTCCTATGCGACTCTTCTCTCCTTTTTCCTCAAGCTTTTACCCAATCTCTAGGCCTAACCTTGTCAACATATACAAAACTATGACAAGTTGTCCTTCTGGGCATCTATAGGTATACTGTAGTTCTTCGCTTGGTACTTTGCTGAACTTACGACAATTGATATATCTTTTATCATAGCCTCGACTATCTATGCTTATGGCTTTACTGCAACAAGGTAGGTCATACTATATCATAACTCGTACTTTGGTTTTATTATTGTCGAGGTCTGCTACCCAACTCTAGGTTACTCTCTCGCTGCTTATCTATATGTATAAATCTAAGTCCTTTAATACATCCTCATTACTATTCATCTTAATAATGACAGCCTAATCTCATCTCATACTTTGTGTGTTTTATCCATCCATTATTGATTCACCTTAATGTTGATCCATAATTCACCACTGATAACTTGAAACCTCCTATGTAATACAATTTCACTTGGGCTCACGTTGCGTCGGGGAATATTTAATGTGATTTGCCTGATCCACCTAGGGACGATACTATACTTCAATAACCATATTTTATAGCATACCAACGTGATTTATCTTATGGGGGTATTCTAATCCTGTGCCATCTATGAAATCCCTTTTCTTTAAATCATTACTCAACAAAAGGCCCAAACATCATCCTTTTATCTCTCACAATTACACCCTTATTCTACTACCAGGGCAGCATTCCATCTCTTTCTAAATGCTCCTAGTCTTAGACTCCTCTGGGTACATTCAGGCTATACCGAGCTTTCTATAACTTACGGAAACAATGAGCTCTCTTTCTTTAATGGGCTTATATCCGAAGCCTTATCTATTCTTGTCAACTTTTCACTCACCTTTCTTATCCTTACTCATATCTACCTAAAACCTTGTCGCTTTATGATACTTTATCTTGTGACCTACACATATCTATTTATACAGCTCGCAACTTTCCTTTTAACTTGCTAGCACCATAAATTTCCTTTCGTGCCTTCAAAGTTGTCTTTAAGTGTAAGAAATTACTTTTCCTAGTCGTTCTGCCACTTGTTGCATGAATACTTGGCTTATCTTATTGCCCACGAATACTGGAATTTCCTATAAGTCATATGATCTACATTATCACCTTCAAATTTTTTTTTTTACTTCCCGTTCATTAGCTTGGATATGTGCCACTTTCTTATGGAGTGCATACAATGTTGTAGTGAGACTATTGTTACAAGACCATTTCTTCTTCAATTTACTATGCTTAGGTTGAAGCTGTCTTCCTTATTTTCTCAGCTAGTCTTTCGTTGTAATACTTAGGGGAGACCCTCTGACTCTTCTAAACCTGTGAGCTTATTACATCATATACTTGAAGGAATTTTTGATGTTCTTGCTTTCCTGTAATTATCCCTAGTTACTTACCTCAACGCCCCTGTGCTCATAGGGTTGCTTCTGAAATGAAATTTTGACTGTCTCCCTAGTGGCACTCTCTTTTATTTCTGTAACACTTATACGGCACTTTTAAATACCCCGACTCCTATCTGAATATTTCTCAAGGATTACGATGTCATATCTGCGAGACTGAATTCCCTATGTTGGGGCTCACTATGTTTATCTTGTACGATCTGTTGATTTATATATATCCTCTTGTCTAGCCATAACTAAGATCTTCCTGAATCAACTATTAACTACATTTTGGTCCATTCTTGTCACGACCCTAACCCCGAACCCGGTCGTGATGGCGCCTCTCATTAAGACAAGGCCAGCCAATTTAACCAAAATCTCATTTTAAGCAGTTAATTAACATGAAAACAATATAAGCATGATTTAATAGCAATAATTCACAAAAATATAGCTAACCATAATAGAAACCATCCCGACACAGCCCAAACTGGGGTGTCACAAGTCATGAGCAACTATGGATCCTGATACAAGTCTACTAAATACAATATCTGGCACAACTGTTTGAAGAACATAGAAACAATAAGATAAGGGAGATACGGTGCTGCGGACGCCAACAGCTACCTTGTAGTCTCTGAATCACCGCCTGGACGGGAGGAGTCAGCACTCCGGAGCGGAACCAACAACGCCTGAATCTGCACACATGGTGCAGTAAGTAATGTGAGTACTCCAACCCAGTGAGTAATAAATATAAATAACGACTGAAAATAAGAAAGCACATAAATCACAAGGCATTCTTTAATGAAGCAATAAAACATCGTATGAAAACAGTAAATCAGTGAGAAATCAAGCAAAATCCCCTTTCAACAGGTAAAACATGTAACTTTTCAGGTGAATAATGTGAAGTAAAAAAAAGAAAGAAGATCACCCCTCGGGCACAGTATCTATTAATCCGCCCCTCGGGCAATATCGGAGAACAGTACAAGCCCCTCGGGCTCAAATCTCAGAATAATACCAACCCCTCGAGCTATTACATGGAACAGTATCAGCCCCTCGGGCTATCACATAGTACAATATCAGTCCCTCAGGCTATATCGCACATCACAAGGGGTACCCGCGCTCACTGGGGGTGTACAGACTCCGGGAGGGACCCCTTACGGCCCAAGCGCAATGTCAAGCCACCTCGTGGCATCAAATCTAGGCCCTCGGCCTCATATCAGTCAAGCCACCTCGTGGCGTATATAAAGTATCTCAGACCCTCGGCCTCATATCAGTCACAAGCCACCTCGTGGCATATAAAGTATCTCAGGCCCTCGGCCTCATATCACTCAGTATATCCTCACATCTAGCCCTCGGCCGCACTCAGTCAGAAAATCATCACAAGCCCCTCGGGCATAGTAAAACAGTAGTTCTCAGCCCAAAAACATCATTAAAATATTATTTAGGTCTAAAAACTGAGTAAAAGTGGCTGAGTTGTAAAACAGTGGAAAACAGCATGACTGAGTTCAAGTAATAAGTCAAAATAGTGAGGAAACACTGATAAAAATCCCCCAAGGGTTCAAATAATTGGCACGAAACCCAAATATGGCAATCAGCCCAAATCATGATGATAACAAATAAGTTTCAGTCAAATACGCGGTAAAAATCATCAATCGGGACGGACCAAGTCACAATCCCCAGTAGTAAATGACCCCACGCTCATCATCAAGCGCATGTATCACCGCAATATAGCACTACGATGTACAATCCAGGGTTTCAAGCCCTCGGAACATCATTTACAATCACTACTCGCCTCGAACCGGCTAAATCCCTAGCCCGCAACGCCTTTCCCCTCGAATTGGCCTCCACGCGCGTCGAATCTTTCCAAAATCAGAACGAATACGTCATAATATGCTGAGAGGACAAAGCCCGAGCGAAACAATCAAAAAATACTAAAAATTCTTAAATTAGCAAAACCCGAGCCCCGGGCCCACTTCTCCAAGCTCAGAAATTTTCACATCAACGGGTTCCTTATCTCCCAACGAGTTCATACATATCAAAAGTTCTCAAATCCGACCCCAAATGGTCCTCCAAATACCCAATTAGAATTTCAAAATCCCAAGCCCTATTTCTTCCATTTTTAGCTAGACTTCAATGATTTTCTAGGTGGATTTCACAATATACACGAGTTTTAAGTCCGAAATTCTTACCTCCAATCGATTCTCCTTGAATCCCTCATTAATTTCCTTCAAGAACCTCCAAAACTGAGCAACTATGGGTGAAAATATACCCAGAATCGCGTACAAGAAGACTTAAAAATATTCTGCCCAGGCTTCATCGAGTTGTACCTTGCACTGTGCAGGTTGTACATCCTCTTACCATTTTCCCTTGCTGTACACCTTCTATTGAAACGCTCATAACCTCTTGTGGAAATATCCAAATGATCAACAGTTTGAATATTTAGAAACTAGACTCGAAGCTATTTCGTTTGATAGGTTGTACACTATATAACATTTTATATATTCCGAGATATGAGCTTCTAAAGTGCATCAGAAAATTCTGTCGAAATTGCTCCACTAGCCAACTTTGATCGATCATAACTTTCTCATAGGATATCCAAATCATGAATGGTTTTACTTTCTGGAAACTATAATACAAGGGCTACAACTTTCATGTTTTGCAATTTTTCTTATTCCTTATAGCTTACAATATATGAGATTCCAAACTGGACTACTCGCACCAAAAATTTTCTGGTGCACAGCTAAAGCAAAAAAAATCTGCAATTTTTTCAAAGATGAAATAGTCCGTTTAACCACCCAAAACTCACCCGAGGCCACTGGGACCTCAACCAACTATGCCAACATATCCCATAACATCATTCAAACTTGTTCCAACCTTCGAAACGCTCAAAACAATATCACAACACCAAATTCGCGTTGGATTCAAGCCTAAGAATTTCAAAATCTTCTAAATTACTCTTTTGATCAAAAACCCAACCAAAACACGTCTGAATGACATGAAATTTTGCACACACATCCCAAATGACATAACGAAGCTATAGCAACTCTCGGAATTCCATTCCGACCCTCGAATCAAAATCTTGCCTAACAACCGAAAATAGCCAAAATACTAACTCCACCAATTCAAGCTTAATTCTACACCGGACCTCCAAAACCAATTTCAACCACACTCCTTGGTCATAAATCACCTCCCGAAGCTAACCGAACCATCGGAACTCACATCCGAGCCCTCTAACTCATAAGTCAACATCCGGTTGACTTTTCCAACTTAAACCTTCTTAAAAGAGACTAAGTGTCTCATTTCTTACCAAATCCACTCCGAACGCAAACTACTCAACTCAATCACATAAAACATGGATAACGAAGCATAATGAAGCAGAAATGGGGGAAACAGAGCGGTAACACGTCAGACGCCTGGCCGGGTCATCACATCCTCCCGAATTTAAACAAACTTTCATCCTCGAACGAGTCAAGAAACATACCTGAAGCCTCAAATAGGTGAGGATATTTGCTCTGCATCTCCCGCTTGGTCTCCCAGGTAGCCTTCTCCACGGGCTGACCTCTCCACTGCACTTTCACTGAAGCTATATCCTTTGACCTCAACTTCCAAACCTGACGACCTAAAATAGCCACTGGCTCCATATCATAGTTCAAATCATCATCCAACTGAACCGTGTTGAAGTCCAAAACATGAGACGGATCCCCAATATACTTCCAGAGCATAGAAACATGAAATACCGGGTGCACATTAGACAAGCTGGGTGGAAAAGCAAGCTCATAAGCCACCTCCCCAATCCACCAAAGCACCTCAAACGGCCCAATGAATCGAGGACTCAATTTCCCTTTCTTCCCAAATCTCATAACACCCTTCATGGGCGAAACCTTCAGCAAGACCTTCTCACCAACCATGTAGGACACATCTCGAACCTTCCTATCAGCATAACTCTTTTTCCTCGACTGCGTTGTACGAAGCCTCTCCTGAATCACTTTCACCTTCTCTAGAGCATCCTGAACCAAATCAGTCCCCAATAGCCTAGCCTCGCCGGGCTCGAACCAACCAACTGGAGATCTACACCGCCTCCCATACAAAGCCTCATACGGAGCCATCTGAATACTCGACTAGTAGCTGTTGTTATAAGAAAACTTTGCAAGCGGTAGAAACTCATCCCATGAACCTCCGAAATCAATAACGCATGCACGCAACATGTCCTCCAAAATCAGAATAGTACGCTCGGACTGGCTGTCCGTCTGAGGATGAAAAGCTGTGCTCCACTCCACCTGAGTACCCAACTCTCTCTGCACGGCTCTCCAAAACTACAAAGTAAACTGAGTACCTCTATCTGAAATGATAGAAACTGGGACACCATGCAGCCGAACAATCTCCCGGATATAAATCCCTGCCAACTGCTCTGAAGAATAGGTAGTACACACAGGAATGAAGTGCGCGGACTTGATCAGCCGATCCACAATCACCCAAATAGCGTCGAACTTCTTCAAAGTCCGTGGAAGTCCAACAACAAAGTCCATAGTGATCCACTCCCACTTCCACTCGGGAATAACCATCTGCAGAAGCAAGCCACCCGGTCTCTGATGCTCATATTTTACCTGCTGACAGTTGAGACACCGAGCTACAAATCCCACAATATCTTTCTTCATTCTTCTCCACCAGTAGTGCTGTCTCAAGTCCTGATACATCTTCATGGCAGACGGATGAATGGAATATCGCGAGCTATGGGCCTCCTCCAGAATCAACTCCCGAAGCCCATCCACATTGGGCACACAAATCCGGCCCTGCATCCTCAACACTCCATTATCGCCGATGGTCACATCTCTGGCATCATCTTGCTGAACTCTGTCCCTAAGGACAAGCAAATGCGGATCGTCATACTGGCACCCTCTGATGCGATCATATAAGGAAGACCGAGAAACCACACAAGCCAACACTCGACTAGGTTCCGAAATATCTAATCTCACAAACCGATTGGCCAAGGCCTGAACATCAACTGCAAGGGGTCTCTCCCCAACTGGAATATATGCCAAACTCCCCATACTCACTGCCTTTCGGCTCAAAGCATCGGCCACCACATTGGCCTTTCCCGGATGGTACAATATAGTGATATCATAATCCTTGAGCAACTCCAACCATCTCCGCTGCCTCAAATTAAGATCCTTTTGCTTGAACAAATGTTGAAGGCTGCGATGATCAGTAAACACCTTACAAGATACGCCATACAAGTAATGCCTCCAAATCTTCAATGCATGAACTATGGTAGCCAGCTCCAAGTCATGAACGGGGTAGTTTTTCTCATGGGGCTTCAACTAACGAGAAGCATAAGAAATAACTCTACCCTCCTGCATCAATACACAACCAATCCCATCTCTCGAAGCATCACAATACACGGTATATGAACTTGAAGCTGATGGAAAAACCAATACTGGAGCTGTGGTCAAAGCTGTCTTAAGCTTCTGAAAGCTCTCCTCACACACGTCCAACCATACAAATGGAGCACCCTTCTGAGTCAATTTGGTCAAGGGCGATGCAATGGATGAGAATCCCTGAACAAACCGGCAATAATAGCCTGCCAACCCAAGAAAGCTATGAATCTCTGTGGCTGAGGATGGTATAGGCCAACTCTGAACTGCCTCTATCTTCTTTGGATCAACCTGAATACCCTCGCTGGGCACTACGTGCCCCAAGAAAGCACTGAACCAAGTCAAAACTCACACTTAGAGAATTTTGCATAAAGCTTCTCCTCCCTCAATCTCTGCAATACAACTTGCAAATGCTCCGCGTGCTCCTCCTGACTACGCGAGTACACCAGAATATCATCAATGAATACAATAACGAACAAATCTAGATAAGGCCGAAATACACTATTCATCAAATTCATGAACGCTGCTGGGGCATTGGTTAGCCCGAAAGACATAACAAGAAACTCATTGTGACCATCTCTAGTCCTAAAAGCAGTCTTAAAAATATATGAATCCCTGATCTTCAACTGGTGATAACCCGAATGGAGATCAATCTTGGAGAACACTCGCGCTCCCTGAAGCTGGTCAAATAAATCATCAATGCGAGGCAAAGGATACTTGTTCTTAATTGTTACCTTGTTCAATTGCCTATAATCGATGCACATTCTCATTGTGCCATCCTTCTTCTTCACAAACAGAACCCGCGCACCCCAAGGTGACACACTAGGCCGAATGAACCCTTTATCTAGGAGTTCCTGAAGCTGCTCCTTCAATTCTTTCAACTCTGTTGGTGCCATACAGTACGGCAGAACAGAAATGGGCTGAGTTCCTGACACCAGGTCAATACCAAAATCAATATCCCTATCCGGTGGCATGCCCGGCAGGTCTGCAAGAAATATATCGGGAAAATTCCTCACAACTGGAACAAAATCAATGCTAGGAGTCTCAGCTCCAACATCCCTCACAAACGCTAGATATGAAAGGCAACCCTTCCCAACCATACGCTGGGCCTTCAAGAACGATATCACTCTACTAGGAACATAATCAGTCACACCATGCCACTCGATCCGCGGTACACCCGGCATAGCCAAAGTGACTGTCTTAGCATGATAGTCTAGAATAGCACGACATAGAGATAACCAATCCATGCCCAAAATGACATAAAAATCCACAATGCTCAATAGCAATAGGTCCACTTGTGTCTTCAGACCCCCAATAGTAACCACACATGACCGGTACACACGGTCTACAACAACAGTCTTGCCCACTGGGGTAGACACATGAACAGGTAAAGTAAGAAACTCCCGGGGCGTACCCAAATAATGAGCAAAATATGAGGACACATAAGAATAGGTGGAATCGGGATCAAATAATACAGAGGCATCTTTGTGGCATATTGAAACAATACCTGTAATGACAGCATCTGAAGCAATGGCATCTGTCCTGCCTGGAATAGCATAGAAACGAGCCTGGCCACCGCCTGATCGACCTCCCCCTTTGGGGTGACCCCTGGCTGCCTGACCTCCACCCCTAGCTGGCTGGGCGGGTGGTAAAGTAACTAGAGCAGAAGTCGAGGGCTGACCCCTCTGCTGAGACGAACTAGCACCACGATGAGGACACTGCCTCCACATGTGGCCCATCTCGCCACACTCATAACAGCTCCCTGGTGCTGGAGAAGAGGACTTAAGGGAACCCCTCGCACCAGAGTGTCTAGCAGATGCACTCAGCATAGAAGAACCTTGGGCTGATGGAGCACGAGCTGAACTATGAGCTGGAAGGGCGCTGAGTGATGATTGGCCCTGCTACGACCCATGATAACCACGACCTGAAGATGCCCCGCGATACTCTGGACGGGCTGACTGAGCAGGCCTGAAAGAACGACCTCTACCATGCTGAAACTGGCCCCTCGAAAGAGTACCACTATAACTGCCCGATCCTCGAGGCCTCTTGGCCTCCCTCTCCTCTCTCACCTGACGATGAACCGTCTCAATCTCGCGAGCAATATCAACCACCTCTTCGAACGTAGCACTCAACACTCTCTCTATGGTCATAAGAATACGGAGATGAAAATCTCCGGATCCTCTCACGATCTGTCAGAACCAACCAGATGGCATGACGAGCCAACTCAGAAAACCTCGACTTATACTGTGACACAGTCATATCCCCCTGTCGCAACCACTCAAACTGTCTACGCAACTCCTCTCTGCGGGACTGCGGCACATGCTTCTCCAAGAAAAGAGCAGAGAACTGCTGCCAAGTAAAGGGCGCTGCACCAACCGGCCTACGCCTCTCATACGCCTCCCACCAAGTGAAGGCAGATCCAGAAAACTAAAAGGTGGTAAATGCCAAACCACTAGACTCAAGAATCCCTACTGTGCGGAGTATCCACTTACACTTATCAAGAAAACCCAGGGCATCCTCACCCTCAGCACCACTGAATGATGGAGGCTGGAGTCTACCAAACCTCTCAAGATGACGTTGCTCATCATCTGGCATGACTGGTACCATGAACTCCTGGGCTGGCGGCTGGGCTGGAGGTGCCCCCGACGTCTGAAGTCCCTGCACTACCTGCAGGTGTGCGAGCAGCAGGGGTCTGATCGCCTCCCTAGGCCTGTGAAATAGCTACTGTTGTGGTGGATGATACTGCCTGAGCTAGGCCAGTGCAAATGGATAAGATCTGAGCCAAGGCCTCCTGAAGACCCGGAATCACGATGGGCACAGCCGGTGCCTAAACTAGTGCTGCTAGAGCCTGATCCTGAGCCGGGGCAGCTGGTGGACCAACAGGTGCTGCCCTCGCTGCTCTGCCTCTACCACGACCATGACTGCGTCCACGGCCTCTGGTGGCCTCAGTGGGTGGCACTGGTGGTCATCCACTTCGTCTGGTAACTGGCGTCCTCACCATCTCGTGAGAGAATAGGATAACAGAAGTTTAGTGCTCGGATCAACAAGTTCGCACGACAAGAATTTAAAGAATATGAAGTTTTTCCTAAAAGGTTATGCAGCCTCTCGAGGATATATACAGACGTCTCCGTACCGATCTGCGAGACTCTACTAAACCCGCTCATGACTCGTGAGACCTATGTAATCTAGGCTCTGATACCAACTTGTCACGACCCTAACCCCGAACCCGGTCGTGATGGCGCCTCTCGTGAAGACAAGGCCAGCCAATTTAACCAAAATCTCATTTTAAGTAGTTAATTAACATGAAAAAAATATAAGCATGAATTAATAGCAATAATTCGCAGAAATATAGCTAACCATAATAGAAACCATCCCGACACAGCCCAAACCGGGTGTCACAATTCATGAGCAATTATGGATCCTGATACAAGTCTACTAAATATAATATCTGGCACAACTGTTTGAAGAACATAGAAACAATAAGATAACGGAGATACGGGGCAGCGGACGCCAACAGCTACCTCGTAGTTTCTGAATCACCGCCTGGATGGGAGGAGTCAGCACTCCGGAGCGGAACCAATAAAGCCTGAATCTGCACACATGGTGCAGTAAGTAATGTGAGTACTCCGACCTAGTGAGTAATAAATATAAATAACAACTGAAAGTAAGAAAGCACGTAAATCACAAGGCATTCTATAATGAAGCAATAAAACATCATTTGAAAATAGTAAATCAGTGAGAAATCAAGTAAAATCTCCATTCAACAGGTAAAACAAGTAATTTTTCAGGTGAATAATGTGAAGTAAAAAAAAGATAGAAGATCGCCCCTCGGGCTCAAATCTCAGAACAATACCAGCCCCTCGGGCTGTCACATGGAACAGTATCAGCGCCTCGGGCTATAACATAGTACAATATCAGCCCCTTGGGCTATATCTCACATCACAATGAGTACCCGCGCTCACTAGGGGTGTACAGACTCCGGGAGGGGCCCCTTACGGCCCAAGCGCAATATCAAGCCACCTCGTGGCATCAAATTTAGGCCCTCGGCCTCATATCAGTCAAGCCACCTCGTGGCGTATATAAGTATCTTAGGCCCTCGGCCTCATATCAGTCACAAGCCACCTCGTGGCATATAAACTATCTCAGGCCCTCGGCCTCATATCACTCAGTATATCCTCACCTCTGACCCTCGGCCGCACTCAGTCAGAAAATCATCACAAGCCCCTCGGGCATAGTAAAACAGTAGTTCTCAGCTTAAAAACATCATTAAAATATTATTTAAGTCTAAAAACTGAGTAAAAGTGGATGAGTTATAAAACAGTGGAAAACAGCATGACTGAGTTCAAGTAATAAGTCAAAATAATGAGGAAACACTGATAACAAATAAGTTTCAGTCAAATACGCGGTAAAAATCATCAATCGGGACGGACCAAGTCACAATTCCCAATAGTAAACGACCCCACGCTCATCATCGAGCGCATGTCTCACCTCAGTATAGCACTACGATGACAATCCGGGGTTTAATGCCCTCGGAACATCATTTACAATCACTACTTACCTCAAATCGGCTAAATCCCTAGCCCGCGAAGCCTTTGCCCCTCGAATTGGCCTCCACGCAAGTCGAATCTATCCAAAATCAGAACGAATACATCACAATATGCTGAGGGGACAAAGGCAAGCAAGAACAATCGAAAAATAACAAAAATTCCAAAATTAGCAAAACCCGAGCACCGGGCCCACTTCTCCAAGCTCAGAAATTTTCACATCAACGGGTTCCTTATCTCCTAACGAGTTCATACATATCAAAAGTTCTCAGATCCGACCCCAAATGGTCCTCCAAATACCCAATTAGAATTTCAAAATCCCAAGTCCTATTTCTTCCATTTTTAGCAAGACTGCAATGATTTTCTAGGTGGATTTCACAATATAAACGAGTTTTAGATCCGAAATTCTTACCTCCAATCGATTCTCCTTGAATCCCTCGTTAATTTCCTTTAAGAACCTCCAAAAATGAGCAACTATGGGTGAAAATACACCCAAAATCGCGAACAAGAAGACTTCAAAACATTCTGCCCAGGCTTCATCGAGTTGTACCTTGCGCTGTGCAGGTTTTACATCCTCTTACCGTTTTCCCTTGTTATAACCTTCTGTTAAAATGCTCATAACCCCTTGTGGAAATATCCAAATGATCAACAGTTTGAAGATTTATAAACTAGACTCGAAGCTCTTTCGTTTGATAGGTTGTACACTATATAACATTTTATATATTCCAAGATATGAGCTTCTAAAGTGCATCAGAAAATTCTGTCAAAATTGCTCCACTAGCCAACTTCAATCGACCATAACTTTCTCATAGAATATCTAAATCATGAATGGTTTATTTTTCTAGAAACTAGAATACAAGGGCTACTACTTTCATTTTGCAATTTTTCTAATTCCTTATATATTACAAGATATGAGCTTCCAAACTGGACTACTCGCACCAGAAATTTTCTTGTGCACAGCTGAAGCTAAAAAAAATCTGCAATTTTTCCAAAGATGAAATAGTCCGTTTAACAATCCAAAACTCACCCGAGGCTACTGGGACCTCAACTAAATATTCCAACATATCCCATAAAATCATTCAAACTTGTTCCAACCTTCGGAACGTTGAAAACAACATCACAACACCAAATTCGCGTCGGATTCAAGCCTAATAATTTCAAAATCTTCTAATTAATTACTCTTTTGATCAAAAAACCCAACCAAACCATGTCCAAATGACATGAAATTTTGCACACACATCCCAAATGACATAACGAAGCTACAGCAACTCTCGGAATTCCATTCCGACCCTCGGATCAAAATGTCGCCCAACAACCGAAAACCGCCAAAATACTAACTCCACCAATTCAAGCCTAATTCTTCACCGGACCTCCAAAACTAATTCTGATCATACTCCTAAGTCATAAATCACCTCCCGAAGCTAACCGAGCCATCGGAACTCACATCCGAGCCCTCTAACTCATAAGTCAATATCCGGTTGACTTTCCAACTTAAACCTTCTTACAAGAGACTAATTGTCTCATTTCTTACCAAATCCACTCCGAACGCAAACTACTCAACTCGATCACATAAAACACGGATAGCGAATCATAATGAAGCAGAAATGGGGGAAATGGAGCGGTAACTCATTAGACGACTGGTCGGGTCGTCACAATTCTCATATCTATATTCCGCGTAATCTCTCTTGGGATATGTCCTTTTTCTTAACTTACCTCTCGCACTGGCTTCTTATGTATCAAGTGTTCATTTGCACTTATTTTTTGATAACATCTGGTGTGGGAACCCTTACTGCCTCTCCCATGCGTCGTGCTTGCATAATGTTTTGAAGCAGTAACATATCTTTAGGATCTGAGTAAATGCAATCTCATTCCTTTTGCCTTTCTACCGCATTCTTCATTTACCATTCTATATTACTAGGACCACTTTACTCCGACTTAATACCAGATCAACCATCTTCCTCCCTTTAGGGGAGTACTACCATTTAATGCGATGAAGATTTACCAATAAATGTTTTACCTCTTCATCTTTAGCGTCTTTTCACATCTTCACGGACTCTTACTCGCCTTGGGGTAACCCTTCTGTACGAAGGATAACTAAATTTCTTACGCACGAGAAAGACACCTAGTGTAACTGCCACACTTAGTCCCTTAAGCTTACTCTGCTCACAGGGCTTGCTTTAGGGAAGCGTCTTCCTGAATGAACTTTAAAGGTTAATATTTTGTTGTCCATTCTATTATTGCCGAAATGCTATCTCTGAAATTCTCAAAAAGCCAACTATTATCAAATCTTCTGATCCCTAATTCATGTTTAGTTTATCTTGTTCATTAGACCATACTGATTTCTATTACTCTGGGGTCTAACTTAGCCTTCTGGTAATCATCTTCGAGTCACCAACTCATTTATTGAAATGAGGGTATGGCTTTATGGCTTATACTATTTAATTGTCTCAAGGCCTGTAACCTCTTGTCTTTTCCTTCACTTGACAGTAGACTCTGTAATCCTATCATATTTTGATTTACCGTTATCATCCATTTATCACATCTTACTCATAATGCTTCATTTACTCTTCTCTAATTCTCCTCCTAATATTACTGTCTATCACTTAATTCTGAAAACTTCAATAAAACATTCTTTCACTTTTACCTCCGCTTGCTCCATCTACTTGCTCTTTGGATCGCCTAACATTCTCTCTTGACTAGGGACGGGTGCCATACTAAGGTAAGTATTTATCCCTTCTAGGATTCCACTGTCTATTTTCTGAAATTTTTCAACATTCTAGTATTCATATCTAACTGTAGTTATTCTATAGTGCACTACCTGGGTGTCTCACAAGGAGAACTACTATCACATTTGCAATAGTTTTCAAAAATGTCAGCTAATGCTAACAATCGATCCACCTTTTTGGGTTACTCTAACCCCAGCTTTATCCTGATATCCTTTCCTTCTCTTAAACTATATTTGTTAGCTCCCATAGGGCATAATTGAGATGGGTGCGGTCAGCTGTATATATCTCTGTTACTGTTGAAAGTAACTCAAAATGTTTATATTTCTCTGCCTGAATTGTAAATACGGATAATCTTCACTAACTCGGTACCTCGTACCCTTCTTTACCTTGCTTCTTCTACTTGTTGAAACTTGTATCTGCCTTCTGATTCCCTCGTTGCTTTAAACCATATGGGTGGATAGCTATTCTTTCTTAGGGCTCCTTATCAAGAAGCTTACACGTCTTAGTACACACATGATCTGTTGAAGACCTCACATTTACTCATCATAAGCATGATGCAAAATCGAGTTCCTCTGACTCAACTCTTCCTCAAGCACATTCAATCTCTTACCAACTGTCTTTCTAGATGTAGGTATCATTGTATTACAAATACAATAGAATTTAAGAGTTTGAATTCTTACAACTGAGCTCTACCACACGATCTAGAGTAAGAAGAAAGAGTGACAGTCCTAAATGCCCTGTAGCCTCCTGCTTATAAGTGTGGTGAATACCAGACCCATAAACAAGACTCTACTAGATATGGCTTGTAGACTCCTTAGGACAGAACTTCTCTGATATCACTTTTGTCACGACCCAAATCGAAGGGCCGCGACGGGCACCCGGTGCCTTACCCAAACCGAGTACCAACGTAACATATCTTTCTTATCACACCATCATGGGTAAATGGGCCAGAAGGGCGGTCATGAGATAACCAGAATAAAATATAAGGAAATACTAGAGATAGGACAACCCAACATGATATAGAAACTTATACCTGTCACATACGAACCTATAAGGCCGACATGATCATTTGTACACTCAAAACATAGGCTGACAAGGCCATACAGTATCCATATACATGACATCTATCTACAAGCTTCTAATAGTACATAAAAATCATAAAGGTCGGGACAGACCTCGCCATACCAATCAATACATATCCAAATCATACTGACCAAATAGGCAATTCCGAAGCAAGTGGAGTGCACCAACACCTTCCGCTAAACTGATAGCCTACTAGGAGGACTCTCAACCTGTCTATTGGGACTAGTGGGCATGAAACACAGCATCCCCAGGCAAAAGGGACGTCAGTACAAATAAAGTACCGAGTATGTAAGGCATGTAGCAGTATACAAATGACATGAAAGAAACATAGAGTAAATAACTCGACCTCTAAGGTTGAATAGCTTTTTGAATCATGAAACATTTATAATGTCATGCATATGCATATATATGCCACATCATGCATAGGTATATGCGTACATAACATCATCAAGCCTCTGAGGGCATCCCATCATATCATTTCGGCCTCTGTGGGCGAAATCATCAATTTATACCAGCTAATTAGGTAGTGGTGCGTATATAACGCCGTAATCTTTCCCCATACCCCATATACATATAATATACACGTATATAACGCCATCAGGTCATGGGTCAATGTACATGTTATGAATGCAATGCATAATGAAGTAAGTTAATAAGATCTCTTCGGATGTCATAATATCAATATGCCTTTGGTTACTGTCACGAAATAAACTTTATCAACTTATGTATTTTCTAAGACCCAGGAATAGACGATATAATAATAGGACATATGGGGAATCAATAACATAGGCAACCCTAGTACTTACAAGAATATAGTCATTTGTTAAAGTTTTGTGTTTGGTCATTTTGTTGTATTATAAGGATCATGCCAAAAGGAAAGAAGGGATAGCCTTAACATACCTTAATTCGGTTGAGTCCTTAATACCTTCCAAGCAATTATTCAAACAACTCAACTCAATCTACCATAGCATAAGGAGATTCAAAATCAGTGCTGAGTAAAGTCTAACTCCGCAATTTAAGCTAGTAGCTCGTTTATGTAAATTTGGGCAGCATCTCCCTTGTAAACTCCAATACCATATACCAACAACAACAACCAGAGAAATCCACCAACATATAAATATCAATAACAAGACATCATATAACAACAACAAGTCACAACTACTTCACGACGAGCAGCAAGCTTCGATTGGAATCTGTATAACCCATATCACCCCTTGTAGACTTCTTACATTAACTTAAAAGTATCATTAACATGATAATGAAGTCATTCATCAATGATTCCATCCTTATACCATATATTTGTAATAAAGGAAACAATCCACAACTTAACTATCCTCAATTAGTAACTTTATTCACTAATTAATGTCCAGTCCATCCATTTAACTTAATCAACATAAAGATAACCTTAAGAAAATACAAGAACACAATACGCATACCTCCTACAGTAGCTTCAAGTCGAAATCCAACTTATATTTAGCTTACTACAGCATACAACACCATAGAAGTGACTTAAGCTAATCCAAGTATTATCTTGTAGTTTATCATCCTAACAACTTAACCAACATACAAGAAATCTTAAGCACAATTAGTAAGTTGTCATACTCACCTTAGCCAGTAGAAAAAACTTGAAATTTCAGCCAACACAACCCATAGCTATCCTCAATGACAACACAACCTCAAAGAGGTGTTGTTCTTCACTAGAACTAACTATTGATGTTGAAATATGGTGTAATCACTTTCGAATCACTTCAAACCCTTATGGTATCTGTTTAGGAGGGTTAGGAGGAGTGTAGTAATGAGTTGGGTCAAAAAATGAGAAATAAAGGTCGTCCAAATCGTTTTAAAGTGAAGTAGGTCGACCACCGCCTAAGTGGGCCCCATTGGGAGCTGCTTGTGCAATCTCACGAAAACGCGAATATCTCTCAACTCCGATGTCGTATTGATGAATGGTTTAATGCGTTGGAAACTAGACTCATAGATATTCAATTTTGTAGGTGTTTCATACCGCAGTTACAAGCATATTAGGAGAAAAGCTCAGCTACATTTGACTTATTTTTCAGCACATTTATGAATGCAACTTGTGATGACCTTTGCCAACTTTTGTTCCACAAATCGCTTGACTTCAAAAAGTAATACCCGAATACCATACTACTAAAATAACTTATAAAATAACCTCCTTATCATGTTAGGCACCCTAGTCTCACCCCCAAAAGTACATGTTATGACATTCCAACCTGTCGACTTTCGACGAAACTTCAAGTCGTTTAGCCTCTAAGCCTTCCAACCCTCTTGGTACTTGCAGTTCATGATCTTAAATTTTTGTAATCTTCACGGTAACATGATTAACTTACTTTATGTACTTCTAAAGATAATTTCATTTATAATCTTACATCAATTGACTTACGACGTACTCTCACGTGCGAAAACACGGGGTGTAGCAATACAATATTTGTTTGAATATACATAATAGAGGTACAAATCCTAATCTACCATGAACAAGTGATAGCTTATATCTAGAACGCTGGTGCATCTTCAATGCAAGGTTTCATCCTTCTAAGCAACTCAGCTCTGAAATCTGCATATAAGGTACAGAAGTGAAATATGAGTATGACCAACCCCATGTACTCAATAAGTATCTTGACTATCCTCAATGAAGTAGTGGTGAGGTCTTTAAGTCAAAAGATACTCACTCATGTAACCTATGCAGCACAATGACATATATGGGCAGAAAAGTATCCAGAGAAACAATCAAAGAATAATGGGTATCGCAAATAAAGGTGTATAATTAAAGAAGAGATAATAAAAATGCTTTTCCAATTTAATAGGTCAAAGCTAATACAACTTGCACCAACTCCACACAAAAAGAGATATGCACTAAGTAGTGTATACTCAAATACTCCTACATGGATATAGAGTGTTTATATACAACAATGATCTAATTTCATACCGATTTCTAAATAGAATGTTTATGAAACCTTTACATGAGCCCAACATATTAATGTATGATGATAAATCTCTTTTTACATCAATCCAACACTCTCCAAGTGTCCAACAACTCACCAACAAGTCCCATGCATATGTAAAATGCATCAACTAGAATATATAGATGATATGCATGGATAAACCATGTAAATGCATGAATATGCATTAAGAATTCACTTGAATAGCAAAGATTCCATCTTTATACTCAATAACTCATCACATCAGATCCCACATCATAATAAACCAGAAACTCGTCGGTTTCTCACAACATGCATGTATTCCATCAAGAGAGAAACATGAGGGGGCGACCCTAGGGGGATGGATACTTATTCACACGCTGCACGGATAACTCACGTGCTATAATTATAATCACTGCATGGACAACTCACGTGACACAATGATAAAAACTATATAGACAACTCACGTACCATAATCATAATAACAGCACAGACAACTCGCGTGTCATAACAGGCAACTCACGTTCCATAAGCATAACAATCGCATGAATAACTTACATGCTATAATCATAACAACCGTGCGGACAACCCACAGCCATAACCTCAGTCCATATCCGAGAATCATATGCAGTGATGTATGTATATGAATAAAAGGTAAGCATATATAATCCACATGGACAGAAAAATAAACATGTCAGAATGTATTCAAGTATACAAGGGACGATCCCTAAGTGAGATGTATGCCTATATGTATGTATAACCATGGACCCAACATGTAATACGTCATCCAAATAATCATCATGCCTAAATAAGCATCAAAAATCCATTTCATAGTATTTAATATGGGTAAGGAAACATAAGTAGTTATACTTCAATTTAAGGCATAACACAAGGATAACAAGTACGGGTGTGTGTTCATAATATACATGTATAACAATAATCTCAAGTATAGTTCATCATGTTCAAAATAAGGTATCATTAACCTAAATATTACCTCTACCATGATTCATGGTGCTCACATAGTCATTCAATCTAATAAAGTATATAACGAGTGGAACCCAACCCAAACAAAGCATAAAGTAATCTAGAGTCTACCTCAAGCATGATACACATGGCACATGTATATACGCATGTCACCTCATATATATATTACCCCCAACCCCCAAGTAGCAAACAATATCAATTATTAGAAAAAAAATTGCTCAACTAAAGCTAGGCAAGATAATTACTTCATCAGGCCTGTCTTCAACTTCAAATCATGCAAAAACCCCGTTCTAGCCCTCCAATCATGCAAATCCAAGCCAATGATAAACCAAGTAAGTACAATGCTATAGGAAGCGATCTGATTCCATAAAGCTTCGATCTTTGAAGAATTCCCAAAAAGTCAACAAAAGTCCACTTTGGCCCACATGACCAAAATTCGAAACCAATACCAAATCCCAATGGCCCATAACCTACCGAGTTCAAATATGTGATTAGATTCCAAGACCTCTAAATCAACCCTTAGATCACCAAAACATTCTCTTAAATTGTAGTCAAAATGCTAGATTTTATCTCAAAAAATCATGTTTTGGATGTTAATAATTCATGTGAATTCTTGAAATAATACAAAATAAATAAAAATTACATACCCATAAAGTAATGATGAAAATCTCCTCATAAGTCGCCTCTTTCTAAGCTCCAACAGTTTGTGAGAAAAAGTGACTAAATTTCGAAACAAGTAAAAAAAAATGCAACAGTTGTCCCAACCCGAATCAGATGTTAGATGACCCTAAAACTCACCTTTGACAAGCCTAACATAATCCTTACAAGATTTCACCCAGTATAGTCTTCTGAATCACCCAATTTTGCTTTACAATGAGAGAGATACGATATCTTGAAGTTTTAAAGGAAGTCTAAATTTTATGGACGAACTCAGGGACATAACTAGTATTTTCGTAATTATTGCACCAGAAAACTCACTAATTGCAAAATCTCAGTTTCTAGCACTTGAAACTCATCCGGAATATTACAGACACAAACCATAAATGCATTTCTATCATAAAAATGCTAAGAACCTGCTCGTGCACTCAAAACACCAAAAAGTGATCGTCTTGACCCGATGTTGACCGCGGTCAAACTCAATCTTTAACTCAACTAGTCTCTCAACAAATTAAAACATACCCGAGTTGTCACGACCCAAAATCCCACCTTGGGCGTCGTTATGGAACCTAGTCTCTAAGACAAGGTAAGCCGATTACTTACAACAATTAAACCAATTTAACAATGATATTTTAAATCATAGATTTATATAAATATCGAAATAAATGCGAAATAAGCTACGCGGCAATAATCACTACAACCTCCCAAGACTAGGTAATAAAGAGTCGCGAACTCTAGCTAAATATGTGGAAGGATCTCAAAGATCGAAATATAATACTGTTCAAATAAGAACATGAAAGTACAATGAAAGGAAAGGACTCTAAAGGACTGCGACGACTAAGCAGCGCTACCTTGAATCCCCACGATTAATAAGCTAACGATGCTTGAGTCTGATATCTCCAATACCTGGGTCTGCACAAAAATGTGCAAAAGTGTAGTATGAGTACACCATGATCGTTACCCAGTAAGTATCAAGACTAACCTTGGTGGAGTAGTAACGAGGTACAAGTCAAGACACCTACTGGTCAAAATAACTTAGGCAGTTATAGAAGTATAAAGCTAATAATGTAAGCAGGAATCAGTAAATGGCAACAAGAATCAACATGTAATATAAACAGTAAAGTAATAAGAACACTGTGAAAGTACCATTGAAACCAAATAAGGAAAACAAATAACAACCAATTAATCAATCCGTTCTAATACAAGTTTCGCAACGAAATTACTCCGAAATACCTCATCTCATAATCACAAGGCATGAGTCTCAACCTATCAATCATATGCTTACGGCACCTTGTGCCCGCATTTCTAATCACAACCGCATGGACAACTCACGTGCCAATATCAAAATCTGCCTGGCATGATCACATGCTCACAATGAAAATCCGCCCGGTGTTGTCACAGGCTCACTATCACAATCCGCCCAGCATGGTCACAGGCTCAATAGCACAATTCACCCAGCGTGGTCACAGGCTCAATATCACAATCCGCCCGGCATGGTCACAGGCTCAATATCACAATCCGCCCGGCATGGTCATAAGCTAAATATCAACATGAAATCAGATAATACAAGAAAACATGGGCGTGATCAATAAATGTTAAGACTCTTGAACTAGTATAAGTGGCATGTTACGGTGTATGCTTGTGCGAGTGTACTATTACAGCCCAAATCAACAAGTAATATCAAAGACATCGAGCAACTCATTGAAGTAACACAAGTCATTTAAGGTGTATTACATACACAAGGAAAATCACACCATCACATGAATATCATAAACATATCCCCAGGCCATCACACAGCATCCCCGACATTGCAACCCTTATCTCTCCGACAGCCACCCGTATCACTCCGCCTTGGCAATATCATTGACGGACCGTATCACTCCGGTAGCCACCCGTATCACTCTGCATAATAGCCATCCTTATCGCTCCGCCCGGACAATAACGGAATAGCCACTCGTATCGCGCCGCACAATCAACAACAGTGAGATGCCACCCTTATGACCCACATAACAACAACCAATCAACACAACAATTAACATGTACTAACATCACAACCACACGGCATATCAACTCATACCACAAGTGCTCATAGGCCGCAACCTTTCCAAAAGAACCAACAATATCAATATTTCCACAACAAATAGCCCACGGCTCAAATACCATGTGTATAGAATCGCAATTAACACAAAATGAACGGGAAAGTAACTCAACAATGAACAGCACCCCCTTTAAACACAACTTTAATAAAAATAGATTAATGACTTTCAATAACTTCATCTTCAACTAATTGCTTAAGGATAAACTCGATAATGAAGGTATTTCCATGAAATGGCAAACTTCAAATTCTAGTGTATGAAATAGGCTAACAATGAAAGCGATGGCACGAACTAGTAACTATGTCTAAATTCATGAGAATAACCTAGCACAAAAGGATATCATGTAACAACAATTTTAATTAAGAGTAAACTTGATAACTAAAGGATGTGACAGGTAACAACAACTTCAAATAAAGCATGTGAAAGTAAACATGACAAATAAAGGATATAACATATGCTAACAGTTTTGATTAAATACATGAAAGAAGCCTAAGAGTCTAAACGGGTCAATTTCCATATATAAGCCCAAGTACGCACTCGTCAACTTGCGTACACGGCTTTCACATAACAAAAATAGCACGAACAACTGAAATCCTAAAGGATAGTTTCCCCACACAAAGATAGCCATGATATTTACCTCAAAGAAGCCAAATCAATACTCTAAAATGACCTTCTCGTGTGAAACAAACCTTCGAACGGCTCAAACCTAGCCAAAAAAACTCAAGATCATAAATAAAAATCATGGGAAACAATTCTGAATAATAAAGTTTCGATCTTTAATGAAAACTAAAAAGTCAACTCAAAAAGTCAACCCCATGCCCGCTCCTCGAAACCCAAAAAAAAAAGTCACAAAATTCGAACACCCATTTCAATACGAGTCCAACCATACCAAAATTATCCAATTCCGACATCAAATCGGTCTTCGAATCCTCATTTTACATTTTAGAAGTTTTACAAAAATTTCCAATTTTCTCCAACTCAAATCACTAATTTAAAGATAAAAACAAAGATGGAACCATGAAATATAATCAAATCCGGGTAAAGAATACTGACCCAATCCAAAGAATTAAAATTCCTTCCAAAATGGCCCAAAACCGAGCTCTCTAACCCAAAAAGTTATAAAATATCAAAAGTCCTCGAAATATAGTACTTTATATTCTGCCCAGTGATACATAGGCGATCGCGGAACATACATCTTGATCGCGAAGAACAAAACCTTCAGCTGCCAAATCGTGCTTCGCGAACGCGTGACAACAAGGTCATGAACGCGGTGACCAAGATCTTTAGACTCTACGCGAACGCGGCTTGTTCACGTGAATGTGAAAAGAAAATTGCCTGATGCCCTTCCTGCCTTACTTCTGTGCGATCGGGGACCACTGCATGTGAACATGGAGACAAAAGTCTTCCAAGCTTCACGAACGTGTTCACATTCTCGCGAATGCGAAGAACAAATATTGCCTGCCTCCAAATTACACTACGCAAACACGATGCCATTGATGGGAACGCGGTGAAGAAAACTAGATAACAGAACCAGCATTCTAAAATGGGAGGAAATAGCCCGTAGCCCATTTAAAACATGCTCTCGGTGTCACGACCCCAAATCTCCCACCTTTGGGAGTCGTGATGGCGCCCACTAATGGGAGCTAGGCCAGCCAATAATTAACTTCATTAATAAGTCATCATACATAAATAATCATTCATAATTTACAAAACCAAATTTAATAACAAAATGCGGAAATATATACATGTCGTCTTTCCTTTACAAAATCTACCCAAGAACTGGTGACACAGTTTTCACAGACTGTCTAAGAATGCTACATACAATAGTCTTGAAAGAAATGTCCAAAAATACTGTTTCCGAACTACATGGAATAACAGTCAAAAGGATAGACAGTACTACCTTGGGTCGCCTGGGAAGTCACGCCAAAAATCTTGAAGTCCTTTACTGTCCGACACCTGCGGCGCCGGTATCTGCACAGAAAGTGCAGAGTGTAGTAACAGCACAACCGACCCCATGTGCTGGTAAGTGCCTGGCCTAACCTCGGCGAGGTAGTGACGAGGCTAGACCGGACTCCAGATAAACCTGTTAAACTTAAACACATGTACAACTACAGCAGATAACAAAAGTACATCAACCAAAATAACCAGAGAAAGAAAAGTGTACATCGCGATATCAAATCAATGAAAAACAACAAGTCTCGTGGCAGGCGTGCCACCCGCCCTCTTTTCACAATAATCTGTGGTAGGCGTACCACCCACCCCTCATATATAATTTCTTGTGGCAGGCGTGCCACCCGCCCTCATTTCATAACATTCTGTGGTAGGCATACCACCCGCCCTCATTTACACATCATCACAGCAATCACAAACAATTTCCATACAGTGGAATAATGCATCACATCAAACTCCCCTTGGGGATATAACATTACCAACATCCAACCTGGACAGGGAAAATAACTTTAACCAAACCATACTCGACTCATGTTTAACTAAGTCCACAGTAATAATTTACTACCACCTATGTTTATCAATCAACTCCTCCCCCAACCCGTTTATCTTTTTGTTAAACCTAGACACAATACTATTGTTATGACACCAGACTCTTTTAGACTCTCGTGGACTCCTAAGACACTACCCATGACTGAAACACGAAACCATTAATCATCTGTTAACAACCACTTACTTAACTAATTCATTTGTCAAGCTAAGTTATAATAAAAGAGTTATTCATATCCATCACCATAATCAACAGGAACATTCACAACGTTCAATTCATGTACTGGGCTTATCATTCGCCCTTAATTCATAATATCCTGTGGCAGGCGTGCCACTCGCCCCTCACTTACATCACAACATTCCCTCAGAAATCATCCGGCAATTAGGAACATATTTATCTTTTGCATCTCGGCAATATCATAAACATCTTTCAACAAGTAATAATATTAATATGCAATAATTATCAACATACGACCCACGGTCATGTTTGACACCAAAGTATAGGTACCCGTCACCATACCTATACAATGTTCTCATCGAGAAGCAATTTAGCACATAGCACATAGTTCCTAATTCCTCAAGCTAAGGTTAGGACGGACACTTACCTCGCTTGGCAACGAATCCAAGGTTTCAATAAACCTTAGCCTTGACACCTTGCGTCCAAAGGCTCCAAATCCATTCATAAACAATTCATTACATTCAATACCCACAATGGAAACAAATCTCCATTTAAATTTACAAGATTTACGGGTAAATTCCCGAAATTTGACTCAAGGTCAATAGTGGGGCCCATTTGGCGAAATTGTTCGAAATTCATAAAATGTAATTACCCATTACAATACGAGTCCATGCATATCAAATTTGTCAAATTCCGACATCGGATTGACCTTAATCCCCAATTTCATATTTTCAGAAATTGAGAAGAACCCTAGGTTCTTCTTTCACAAATTCGTGGACTCATAATGGGATTAAGCATGGAAATCATAATCTAAGAGGGATTTTAGGGTATAGAATACTTACCCGATGTTTCTCTTGAGATTCCCTCTCTATTAGTTCTAAGCTTCACTTTAATCTTCTTCTTAAAAGCCCCAAATATTTTCAAGATAGTGTAACCCCTTTTTGTTTGCAAGATTAATCAGGTAATCTTCTTTGCATGTGTGTTTTGGGGTTGATTTCTAGTGATTATTTATGTTTGAAGAATGTTTCTCTCGTGGGTATTGTTTTATGCGTATCAGTAGTGCACAAATGGACCCTGGGTCCTATTTATATTTGGTTAAAAAGTCGGGCAAAATCACCAGCCAAAGTCGACTTCGCGACGCCCCTGTGCCAATTCGCGGTTCGCATTTCGTATATGCGGACCGCTTTTCCCATCGCGAATCGAGCAAAAGGGTTGCCCAATGTTCTGCCTCAGTTCGCGATGCCTAGGTGAGATTCGCGGTTCGCTTTTCAAGTTCGCGAATCGCGAACTCACCGCGAAATGGTCCCAATGTTTCTGCCCGTGTTCGCGACCCCTCATGTCAAATTTGCGGTTCGCTTTCTTAACATGCGAACCGCTTTTTCGTCGCGTTTTCAACCTGAAGCTTCTGCTTCACTTCGCGATGGGTTGAGGGTGTTTCGCGATTCGCTTATTCAAAAAGTGAATCGCTTTTTGGCCGCGAACCTGACCCCTCAACAGATCTCTTCCTCATTTTACAAAAATAAGTCTAACTTTCTCATACGGAGTCCGATTTGGACGATTCTTTTTGCTACGGCTCCGTAATTTCGATACGGAGCTAATGCCTCAAACAAAATTGAGTTTGGAGCTCGTTTCCTAATTTTAATACTAATTACACCAGAAAGTATGAAGTTAGCGCTTTATAAAGCAACGAATTAAGTCCCGTCGACTATTCAAAATTCATCCGAGACCCCCGGGACTTTATCTGAACATGAACACATGTTCTATAATCTCATTCAAACTTGTTCCAATCATTGGAACACTAAAATGAACATCGATTTATTAGATTCGCATTGAAACCAATCCTATGAACTTCAAGGATCCTCAATTCGATCCTTCGATCCGAACCCGACCAAACGGTGTCCGAATGGTCTGAAAATTTGCACGCAAGCCCAAAATTACATAAGGGAACTACAGCAACTTTCGGAATTTCATTCCGACTTCCGGATCAAAATTTCGCTTATCAACCGGAAACTCGAACTTACTCGATTCCAATCCTATGTTGTTCGAGGTCTATCAAATATATTCCGGTCACTCGGCTAAGTCCTGTATTCTCTCCCGAAGATAGTCGAGCCGTCGGAATTCAAATCCGAGTCTTCTAACTCAATAGTCACTCCACGGTTGACTTTCGTGACTTAAACTTCCTTAAATGAGACCATGTGTCCCATTCTTTTTGATTTACTTCGAGTACAACTTACTCGATTTAATTTCACACAATATAATAAATGAAATAACTCGGGGCATGAAGAGTGAGTCATCACAATTTCCCTCATGAATCTCATGAGTTCGGTTTTGAAGGGATCATTGCCGTTGTCGTTACCAGATCCGCTGTCGATCCCCAAGGCTCCGTCGAAGCCGACCTCACCCCTCAGGGTGTTATTATAAAATCTTTGAATTGTATGATTTACAGGAGCGCCTGGGGGAATAGGGTCTCTTCCATTCGCATTGTTGGAAGCTCCTGATTATGCCCTCTTTAATTCTATCATGACCTGGTCTTGCCTCTAGAGAAGGCCCATGATGGCCTTTTGCTGCTCTCTCAAGATCCTCACTATTTCCTCAATGTGCTCGTCCTCAGCGTCACCAAGAGTCGTTTCCCGCACATGTTGGTATATTTCCCCCCACGGATTGGAGTTGCTATGTCCCACTTGTTGCGGGTGTTATTGATAAAATCCTCGTGCTGAGGCAGATTTTCTTGTGCCTCAACGTTGTGTGTGATGCTGACATCGTTAGCTACCGTTTTTTATGATTTTTGCTATGAAACAAAGAATCAAATGAGTTAGTAATATATGCAAGGATCAATTCAATTATGCAGCTGTCTAAGCCCCACGGTGGGCGCCAAACTATTTACCCATAAAACAGTACAGTTGAATTTGTTGTGTGGTTTAAAGACAAGCGAACTGATTTGATCCCAAAATAATAAATAAATTAAATGAAAATATAGAACTTAGCATTAAAATCGAAAGAAATAGCAGGCAGCCTGGTTTCGGGAGCAAGGCTTCCGAAGACAGTGATAAGAACAATATTAGAGGAAAAATAAAATATTATTTAGCTTGAGAATAATGTGTAGCATCAGTTTTTCCAGAGATTTCCTTTTTTGCAATGGTTGTTGAGTTCCCTATTTATAGCTATACCTAGAGAACAAGTTCCTAGAATTAAGCCCTCTTAAATGAAAATAATGGAGGCCATTGATGAATGTGTAACGGCAGGCCATGAATGCGAAAATTCTCTACAACGGCTGCTTATTTAATGCTGAGGAATATTTTTCATTAAATGTCATCCGGTGAAAAGTATTCATTTGCCTCCGTTGACTATGTTCTCTTCGGGAGCAGCCCTATGCCAACTGAAGCTGTTGTCCTCAGTATTGGTTCCCACTCGCTTCATCTTTCATCTGCCTCCGGTTCTACGTATCATGTAATCATTCGAGCATTTAATATAAATCAGTTTTACCCTATACAATATAATAGTAATTGGCAAATTTTTAGCTTGATATTACGTTTGGCAAAGGCATCCAAAAAAATTAGATTAGTATAACTAAATCCCAAAAAACCGACTTCCTTATTTATTCTTTTTCCCCGTAACCCCTCTCCACCTCTCTTTGTCGTCTCCCTCTCCCTCTGCTTCCCAATATTTCTTCTTCTATCTCCTCTCTCTCATATCTATTGTCACCTACAAATGTGACCAAAGTTTATCCTTGCGTACGAATGAGAGTCGTTGGGTCGTGGAAGGATGATCAGGGACAACTTCTTTATACACAAGCAGATGGCTCCCGACCACCACGTGCTACACTTGCTGCCACATTGCAGCATAGAAAAATCTTGAATCTTTTATTTCTTTTATTCTTTTTTTAATTAAAAAATAATTTAAATTTTCGTCTTGTATATCAATGTATCTCTAGCATATATATATATATATGTGTGTGTGTGTGTGTGTTCACAAGAAATTATGTGTTATACACTGAGATATATAAAGATGAAAAATAAAATTTTGATATATATTTTAATATACAATAAAGGAAATAAATTTTTGATATACATTTTAATTACACAAAGAAGAAAAATAAAGTTATGATACACATTTTCATATACATTTATTTACCTTAAATTTCGGATAACAATTGAATTTATACGTGGTTTTAAGGATACGTGACCTAATTTGATACAAATAACGAATAATACAATGAAAGTTAAAATTAAGAGATAAATGAAAAGAACGCAAACCACCCGAGTTAGACACTCCTGGCCGTTGGCTGATCCCTCTTGGGAAAGAACTGATTATAATGGAAATTGAAACAATTTAATGATAAAATGATTAAAGAGAGCAATATACCACTGTTTTTTTTATTGATGATTCGAAAAGTGCCTGGCAAATAATTCAACCCTCCTTTTATATAGTAGGGAGGTCGTACATCTGGTGCAACTCTATAGAAGGTAAAAATCTCCACACAAGGTAAAAAATCTCCTGATTTGCTAATTAAGCGGTTCTATTGATTTGTGCCGAGATTCTCGCCGCGATGTTCGTCCCATTACGGATATTCTGGCTTTCCGTCATTTAGGTTTAATGATCTTCCCTCGGACATTTTCGGAGTCAAGATCGATTTCAGACCACGGGCTCGTCACTCCAGAAATAACCTCACCCACAAAACAAAGTGAGAGAATGTCCGGCGACAAGTGAGAGAAATCCATCGTTTACATCGAAACTCTACACTGGCGAGAATGGCGATACCAGCCAGCGAAATTCCGGCTGGCCAGCCCCCACCAAACACCCCTCCAGTCCCAAATCCTACAACGTCTTCAACCCAACCCCTTGACTTTGCTAAAATCCTTAAACCAAACACCCTAAATAGCATTGTCAGCACGAACCCTAGCCAAAAAATTGAGTCAATCCCCTTCAGACGAGCAACCTACTTGCATGGGCAGCCGATTGTAAAATTTATAGAGTCAGAGGTTACCCGCATGAATCTCATTGAGGGATTGCAATATGCAGTCCTAGGAAAATTCTCCTACGGCTGGCCGGATTTACAGGAACTAAGAAGAATCATTCCTATTCAATGTGGAATCAAAGGTGATTGTAACATCGGATTTTTCAGAGACAAGCTAGTACTCGTCAGATTAACACTTTGGGAGGACTTCATTAAAATTACCTCCAAAAGCACCTACTACCTGAAAGCTAAAGATGGGTATGAATATCAGATGAGACAGCAAATCTACAACACAAAGTTCAAGCTGGGCGAGGAAACCCCAATGGCAATGGCGTGGATTTCGTTCCCACATTTGCTACCCACATACTTCGTAAAGGAATGCCGCTTCTCACTAGCCTCAGCAGTAGGGAAGCCAGTGCATCTGGATTTAGCGATAATAAACAAAACGAGGCCTAGTTGTGCAAGAGTCAAGGTGCTGGTAGACCTCTTAGCGGAATTGCCTAAAAAAGTCAGACTTGATGTGGAAAATGAAGCAACAGGGGAGGTCAGAACAGAGTGGGTCAAAATACAATATGATTACCTTCCCAAATATTGTAAAGAATGCAAGTTGCAAGGTCACGACATGATAGAATGCTGGAAGCTACAACCGGAAACACTCGGCACAGTAGAGACTGTACAGCAAAAAGCAACAGAGCAAAGGAGAATCAAAGGCAAAGCAGTCCAAGCGGGGAAACAGCAAAGACAAGATACAGTTCCAGTTAGGATTCTATCAAGCGGCAAAGTCGTAGGCAATGCTAGCTCTCAATGGCAAGAAGTCAAAGACAATCGATTTCAAAGCAAATCAAAAACCAAATCTGGAATTCAGAAACCAACATAGAATGGAAATACTCAGCAAGTTCGAGTAGCAAACAAATTTGACGCACTTGACATCGACACCACTGATAATGCCAAAAGTGAGCCCAATGCAGAGTTACTGGAATTGAAAGACTGCAGCAGAGAAACAAATGCAATAAACCTGTCACAAACAAATTCAGAAACAGCCCCAGCAAACACAGATTTGAAAAGAAAATCAGTATACCATGATGCAGTGAATCTGGAAAATACTGATGATGCCGGAAAGGGAGGGAAGTGTATGGAGAGGAAATCAAGCTAAAGAAACCTCATCAGCAGATATGGAAAGTCCTAATGAAGAGCCTGGTGATGAGGATAACCAGTTGGAGGTGATTGAAGAAGCACCAACTAAAAAGATCACCCCTGCCCTTACATGCACTGCAGCTCCTCTGCTTTTGACAGAGCATCCATCTTGTTCTGCATCTGCCGTAGCTGCTCAGATTGTGAAATCACCAGATGCTGCAACTATGAAGAACAACAACAACAAAAATAAATCAGAACAAGAGAAGATGCAGATTGTGGGGATTGGAACTGGAAAATCACCTGCAAAATATGCAGCATCACCAATGCAGCAGTGCCCTGGTGCTCGACATAAAGTCTCCAGCAAAGAGACCAGCTCGAATGAGTTTGCAATTATTGAATGCGATGACAATGGAGAACCAGACTCGACAATTCAAAATGAAAATATGATGTCCAAACAACTTTTTCCACTCTCCAGCATTGAAAAGGAAGTTCTGGCCATTGATATTTTGCCTACACCTTTGGGTGATCGACAGATTGCATCAAAGAACACTTTGGTGAATGAGTTGTCGGGCGACCTCAGTTCCAATACACCGCTGCTAGACTTTGAAAAGATCATAACGGATGCCCAAAATGCAATGATGGTGCATACCAATATGGTGGGACAACCATTAGTCACGTTGAACACCACCG